>CAVMBE010000111.1:0-74929 GCA_963674455.1 Lecanosticta acicola
CCTGCTTCTTACCCGCATCAACAACACCACCCGGAACTCATCCACAACCCTCTACCGTTCCCTCAAGCAGGTATGATAAAGACAATCGCATGCATCGCGACGCACCCACTACGCGGTAAAGACGGATCTTTCAGCCCTTGGCGTCGCTGGCTCTGGCGACGCGCTGGCCCGAGCATACTAAGAAGCCACATATTGCCATCAAACATACCGAATGTGGCCTTCAACTTCAGCATTGACATCAGGGGCGATGGAGCATTTCAACGGCTGTAAACCTGCCTCAGAAACATGCCACGGCGCGCGCGCGGAACACGTGTGCAGCGCAACACGCTAGAGTAAAGCGTGCGGAGAACCTAAGTTCGGTAAGCGGGGGTGTACACATGTACCTTGCCAAGGTGCTTCAGCGTCGGAAAAGCAACCTCCAGACAGCCATGCAATTGATGTCAATCACCAGGATGAACACGTTCTGATGTCCCCCGAATCTGCTTCACCCACTCAGTCGGAGTTAGTTGCTCGAAAGAGCATCACGCGTCGCCGGACTGGCTGCATCCCGTGTCGAGATCGCCATATACGCTGCGACGAACACCAGCCGTTGTGCCGGAAATGCGAGAGGGCATCCCTCGAATGCTTCTGGAACAGGAACGTTCGCATCGTGTTCCATGACCCCAGCATTCACGCGAAACGGCGTAAATCCAACACATCCAAAAGCCCAGCCTCTAATCATGAAGCAATCACGTGGCCTAGCACCTCTACGACGTCTTTGACAAGCCCTGGTCTCGAGGATGTGCGTCCGATCGAGTCAGGAACCGAACCTGAGCTGGAATATTTCACGAGTTGGGCATCTCTGGCCGCCTCCGAACTCATTCAAGATGCATTTCGTACGGACATAGAAATGAGACTCATGCACAACTATCTGACAGAGGTCGCTCCTTGGTTCGATGCTCATACCGGCCAACAGTTCTATTCTCGGACGGAGGTGCCACGCATGCTGCAGTGTCCTCCTTGGCGGGCAGCGGCATTGGCAATCTCTGCCAAAAACATAGAGCTACGGGAGAAACGCTCAATTATGCCGGACTTGGAGTCTCTGCCATTGCACCTCTACCAGCTTGCTGTTAGACTTGCCATCGATGCTATGTCTGGCCGTTTCGAAACTGTCGGAGCTCTGGCCGGTTGTGTGCTACTCTGTGTCTACGAAATGATGACAGTGACATACACGGATTGGAGGAGGCATGTGCAGGGTTGCACAAGCATTTACACGCACAACAGCTGGAATGGCTCAAGCGGCGGACTGATTAGCGGAAGTTTCTGGGACTACGCTAGAATTGGTACAGTATGCTAGCATCGTGGTTGCCATTAAGCTAATTCATAGCTTCAGATATCTGGGCCGCCTTCTCTGCCGGAACTCGAACTATGATGGCAACAGAGAACTGGTTCGACGACCCGATGTCGATAATGCAACAGACAAACATGGATGAAGACCTTCATTCGCAGGTGGCAATCTGGCTTACAGCTAGAGTCGTTAATATTGTGTCTACGGAGACACCCCCTGTCTTAGATGAAGAATTGTTTCAACTGCGGTCAGCCATGGAAAGTTGGCCTCAACTAGGAGGCTCGTCAACTAGACCAGTGCTTTCTCGAGAGGCCGATGGCATGGCAGACTATCCCTTTCCGCGAATCCTGTTCTCTACACACAGTTCAAGTAAGTCAAATCATCTGAGCGCTTCTTGACAAAGACTAACTGGTAAGTCATTGGACATACCATGTGGAACAGCGCAATGGTTTTGTTGTTCGAGTATGAGGCAGCACGTCGCCACCAAGAAGCACCTGCGCTTCAAGAAGAAGCGTACCGTCACGCTCTAGACGCTGCTGGAATCATTGAAACCAATAATCACACGTGAGTATCAGGCCCAGGTCGACCGAGCCGAACCGTCGCTCATGATTGCCAGCGCATGTTTGGTCAACTCTTTGCAGCCAGCATTTATCTGCGGGAGACAAATGCGGACCAAAGGCGAGAAGTTCGCGATCCTGGAGCTGCTCGCTCAAATCGAAAGGAAGACAGGCTGGAGGTGCGGGTGGCGATCAGATGGTCTCCGGGAGTTCTGGAACCTATGCTAAGACCTGAATCTCCCTGATGTCGATATATATCGCGACTGTCAACAATTTTGCGTCCGATGCCTATGATCTCGACCTCGTTCGTTGTTCGCAATGCACCGCTCCGCCCTTCCATATAAGGCAACTGGAAACGTGACAAGGGATGCATGCGGAGATCCAAGATTCAGCCTCGCATAGGAACATATAATATGCCAACTCGCGCAAAGAGCACCTCTTACTGACGATCCCAAAAAGCTGATTCTAGTCCAGGCCCTACCAAGACCTCTCCCTCACGATCCCAGAAAGCCGATCCCAGTCCAAGCGTTTGATTACCTCCGCGGCCGATGTCACCACGGAGGAAGAGAAGAAAGTGTAGCACGCTCTCAATAGCTGTCTGCATCGAGGTGCTTCGCACCAAGAGTCCCACGTGGACGTTTCGCCTCATGGGCTTGCCAAAAGAGTCGAGATTGATTGCGTATGAGGAGTTGCTGGATTTCCAGGGCCTGCCGCACCAGAATTTTTTGGTCCGGAATACTTGCCACCTGTCGCACGATTCAGGAAGAAGCACAGAATACCTTCGATACGAAGCTCCTTAATTAATTGCGCTTGTCAGATTCCGCGACCAACATGTCGGGTTCGGCGCCTCTGTGGCCAGCGATATGGGGATCTTCCACTCGAGATGGACACAAAAGGTGTCCGCGTCTGCTCAGGCCTTTGAAACTGATCATAGACATCCATGACGGCGGAGACTATGTGGAAACCCCCAGTTTCAAGCTCTGCATGCTGATACCCGGCTGTGCAAGTCCTCCATCAAAAGTGTTCAGATCCGATACAGCAGAGCAATAGTGAAAGAGCCGGAGAGCAAGTTTGAGCCGTGGCAGGACACGCTGTGGCCGCTAACGCGAGCTGGAGAAGATGCTCAGATCACGGTCCACGGAGCCCAACCGAAAGATATGAGATTTCTTGACGGCAAGTCGGCATTGAAGCAAGATAACGAGTGACTACATCACATGCTCGATCAAGGATCCATCACGTCCAGGAGTTCACTCCATCTAGTAGCAAACACCGCTAACCGCACTCCCGTACTGCGATCCCTGACGCGAGCAAGCAGCTGCGAAACCATTCTGCTCAAGACCACGTTGGTTCGCATCGTAGCACTAGGTGAAGACTTGTCAGCAAGACTGCAAATGATACTCCAATCTAAGAAAGTACTCACCGACTGCGTGGCACTGTTGAACTGCAAGTTGGGATAATGCATATTCAGGTCGTTGCAAGCGCTTGAAGAGAGCGTCCCAGGTACCGGCTGGCCATACAGCGTGCACTGGCATTGAGACCGGTACGGACCATTCTGATCGCCATCCGCTGGTTGTGGGAATTGTGGGAATTGTGGGAATTGTGGTTGTGGTTGTGGTCGTGGTCGTGGTCGTGGTACTGGTGGGCCTGGTGGTGGGTTTGGATCTGGACAGTATTCATTTGTATTACTGAAGCAAATAGAAAGGCCAGAATCAGCAGTGGATTGCTTTCCCTGATCAGCTTGTTCCGCGGGCAAGGCAACGGCGTTACTATGAGCAGTCAGCACCAAGCAACTTGGCCTTGGATCACACTTGGCAGACATACGCTGCCGCGAACAGAGCGAGAGTGGTAGCGATGTACTGCATCTCGACTGCGATGATCAGGGCCAATGTTTCCGAATTTCGGGTTGCTGGAGAGCGGATTGTCTCGTCGAAGAGAGAGCTGTTGATTCAATGAGGGTTGGGTTGCTGCTGCTGCTGCTGCTGCTACTCCTGTCGAGGAGCACGATGAGTTGCAAATGGCGACGACTTTGACGCCGGAGTCTGATGGATACCTTTGACCACGAGGGACACGGAGTGTACTTGAGACAGCTCGGAGGACCCAGGGAGTACGTATCTCCTCATTCGATGACCATGTTAGGCTTCGACCTGAGAGATTAAACCATCATCCGACTGCGAGGAGACGACGGTCTGATAGGTCGGCAAATTCAGGCGCCCTCAATATGGTCATGCAAACCTTGTAACAAGTGTCGCTCCTTATGCATTGAGTTTACGAGGGCAAATTTAGCAGATAGCTTGACTTGGAGGCACTGCAGGGCGTCAGGAAGCAAGCTGGCCGGCCGCAACGATCAAGAGGGCAAACAGCTGCCCAACACCACCACAGACTCGGGCTTGGCTCCAGGGATAGCTCCTCAAGCCCACGTTCAGGAGGTCGCCGGATCGCTCAACCCCAAGATCAAGTGTCCTCATTGGGACAATGTTCACGTCTTACAGCGTCTATTCCATGGAAATATTACTCATGGAAAGCGTTCGTCCGGACGACTTCTGCGGGACTTTTCTCCTCGGACTCATTGGGTGCCATCGTCAGAAGATGCGTGTGATCACGGTGAAGGCCCTATACAAGAAGATTTGCAATCTCGACATTGCATCCCTCGCCCATCACAACGCACTCTGCCACTGCTGAATACCTCATCACATCATGTCCAGATCACATATGCATTCGAACGGAGATACCATCACTTCGCAATCGACTTGTGCAAGCCGAGCAGGTCCGAATTTCGCAGACAGAAGTTCGAATGAGTAAACCGAAGAACCGAATCTCGGGACTGAATGCGATCATAGGACACCAGAGCATCGCAATCCAGAAGAGACACGAAACGATTGCGGGTCTTCACATGGGCCTCGAGGAGGAGGAGGAGGAGGAGGAGAAGGAGTGGGCTGTTGATCGGACTAGGCTATTTTAGCGCGACGGGGTAATCCGATCAATTGTTGATGTACCACGTCCCAAAATAGTAAGGTATTGGTTGGCGGGGAAAGTGTGGAGGTCTAGCTCTGATATATAGTATGGTCCATGAAATGGTACGACTACTTTCGAGATTTAGGGTTTACGCCTTGCCCTGCTAGCGGTATAGCCTACCAGGAAGACGGAGGTATGAGTGACTGTCAAATTCCACGGAATCATGGACACCCTAGACAAGGGAGGGAGCAATAGCTCATCATGCGTCTCCTTCTCAGTATCTCACCGAGTAAAGCATAGCAGCGCTAGAGTAGCATCTCTATGCGGTCGCCGACACAGTCGTCGCAACATTTCCATTGGTTTGACCCTTCTTGTCTTGGAGCTCGGTTTGCTTTGCTCTGAGCGCACTGAAGTTCCTCTCCATCGCCGCCTTTGTGAACTCCGCGCCAGTCACCTTGGGATACTTCTTCAGCGGGCCTTGAATCTCACAGTCCACGCAGGGTTGGTTGAAGAACGCAATCGAATATCTCGGGCCAAAGTAATCCGTTTCCGGATCTGTGGGTGCTTTGACTCGGTGGAAGGTAGATTTGAATCGATCATCCGACCAGCTCATCAGAAGGTCTCCAATGTTGCAGACAATGTCTCCTGGTGCAAAGTCGACTCTGGTCCAGTTGTCGCCCATACCGAACGATGTGACGACTTCGCGACCGGGGCAGATTTCGAGACCGGATTGGCCGGGTCTTTGGAAGAGAAGTGTTATCAGATCCCAGTCTGCATGCGCACCGGCTCGGTAGAAGTTCTCGGGCAGCGGTTGGGATTTGTCCACTTCGAAGTAATGCAGCATTCGGAGGACGGACTGGCAGTCGGGCCGGGTGATGTCGTGGGCTTTGACGAAGTAATCGTCAGGGAAGTCAAGACCTCTAGCGAAGCAGAGCATGAGCTTCTCGCTAAGACTTTGAGCTTTCTTCATGAATGTCTGAGCGCTGGATTTGAAGCCTGGTAGAGCATCATCGGAAACCCACTTGTCCTTCATATTGTCGCCGAATTGGAGTTGGTAGCTTTCCTTCTGATCCGCAACTCCCGTGGAAGGTCTGATCTGGCCCTTCTTCTCCCATCCCACATTCTTGTGCGTAAAGGGCACTGTAGCCTTGACATCGTCAGGCAGAGCGAAGAATGATTCGGACGTCTCGAAGGTGGACTCGATTTCCGGGATGGTGATCTCAGTGTCCGTCAGAGAGAAGAAGCCGTCTGTCTCAGCAGCATGTACGAGTTGCGATGTAATCTCATCGATGCGGTTGTCGAAGTCCGCGAGGGAGATGCGTGGGATGCTGCGGTTTGTGTATTTCGTGGCGCCCATTGCAGTTTCGAAGTTCCAAAGGAATCAGCAGCGGGTTTCCTATACGATGCTACGATGCTACGATGCCTGCTGTGTTGACACACATATTGATGGAGCTCGCCTCGCTGATGATGGCGAAGCGCGAAGACAGCTACAACTGTGGAAGCTTGCCACGGTCAGCTCCGACAGGGAGGAAGATAAGCGTCCGGCCAAACCGGCGGCCGAGGAAATGCAGGTACAGGACTTATGCATCAGGGCAATAATAATGGGAACCCAGAGTAACTCGTCTTCTTATAGACGT
Organism: Lecanosticta acicola; assembly: GCA_963674455.1. Taxonomy (NCBI): domain Eukaryota; kingdom Fungi; phylum Ascomycota; class Dothideomycetes; order Mycosphaerellales; family Mycosphaerellaceae; genus Lecanosticta; species Lecanosticta acicola. Next base: position 6,474 of record CAVMBE010000111.1, read on the forward strand.
TCCTTGCCCTTGTTCCAAGAAAGGGGGGGAGTTTTAAAGCCTTAGGCATGAGGCGGCTCGTGCGTCTTCGCAGTAAGTCTTTGTTCCTTCATAAAAGACCCGACTTCTAGATAGATCATCATACGACATACGAGTGCTTTGTACCATAATGCGCCTCTCGCGCGCGTATTGGACATGCTTCAGCCTAGCCAAGGCTTGCCAAGGAGGCCTCGTAACGTGGTAGGGCTCCGTTACCCATCGCGACGTCTTTGCATGGACCGCGTCCCGTATCTCATCGGTAGACGAGATAATAATGAGCTGCCGGTCAATGCAACATATTGCTGATGGAGTGACGTTGATAGAAAGTCTCGGCATCACATGCTGATGTGACACGTGGTAGCGGGTCCAGATCTACCGGAGTTCGGTAGAGGTGTAATAACGTAAGTCTCGCCAGCTCACAGTTTTGGATTTGCCATGTGATGTTGTAGCGCGTCTGCGGATCTCACAAGCAGGCAGGAAATGCAGCTAGAACAGCGAGAGCCTCGCAAGCTGTCTCCCCGGCTCCGAAACGTAAAGTATCGATCGCCGATCTTCCATCAGACTCGTTATGGACCAGGAGGTTGCGTAGCGAGTCTGAGGACAAGACGCGCTAGCTTAGTGTAGTTGCATAGTGATTTGGCCTAGTATGCTATACTGCAGGAAGAAGTTCGCACTTTCCTAGGATTAGTAACACTTAGCGGCTATTAAGTAGTAGGCTTTTCGTAAGCATCTCGTATAGATAGAATGTTTACATATCTAGACCTCGTATATAATCTATATCTTCGGACTTTTTCTATATATAAATCTCAAGACCAGATGCATTCTTTCAATACCGACAGCTAAGCCTCTATTATATAATCAAAGTACTAACTTTAACGTGTAGTAAGATATCCTAGCTAAGATGGTCGGTTTCCGGGTCTACTCTATGCAGCCTTACCAGGCAGGCGCGTTTTGTCCTCAGGCGCGCTGCAGAGACTTCTTCTACTACCCTATAACATGCCTAACCGAATATAGATAGCGTGAGTACGGAGGGAAGTCACAAAGCAGCGCGTCTGAGAAGGAGGTAGTCGATCGCGGCGCGAGTCCGCAGGGAAAGCAGAGGATAGTCAGATCCACTTCACTAGAGGACGCCAAGGCGTCGAGGCTGTCAAAGACCACATACAGAGACAGGTGGAAGTTCGAAGCTTTCTCTGTCTTCATTACGAGCCGTGCTGGGAAGTATGGCATCGTCGTCGTTCTGCTGCAATAGATCACCCCTACTTCCTGATGGCACAGCAGCTTCGGCGTGCGTAGCAGCCATCTCCTTGGGCAGATATTGGGAATCCACCTGCAGCCCCGGATGCGCTACTTCAACACCATCATCTGTAATCTTCATTGACACAGTCCCCGCCTTTCGAGGCTCGCTAGCACCAACGTCCGCTAGCTCGAGACTCTGAGTATAAGGGCCCGCGTGTACACAGAATTGGGGAAAGAACTTGGCCACGAACGCATTGTATGTCGGTAAACAGGCGGCGATAAGGATCCAGGAAGCCTCGATGCTGGAGTACAGCCCTACTTGTGCGTTGCGCCAGCTTTCGTCGTGGCTGCCCGTCATGGCGTATAAGACGTTTGATCGAATGATGGAGGCGATGCAGACACTGCCGCCCAGAGCGAGAACGGCAATAAGCATGTTCCGCTCTCGCTTTGGCAAACGGAGGCTTCTGATGACAGGTAGTGGGAGAACGGCGACGGCAATATCTGTGGCGATGCCGAACGAGAAGTGTGCATACCACAAAGGTAGCCTGGAAAGACAGCTTCCGATCTGGTCCTGGTTCCAGAAAAGTGAGATCGGCTTGCATATGAAGATTGTCGCGAATACAGTGTAGATGGTGAAGCAAGTGACTATGGCCGCAAGAGTCCAGGCGGCAATACGGAGCCAGCGGATCGATCCAAGGACCTCAAGGCATTGGAAGATCTTGACCGTCAGAGTCATCATATTAGCACGCAATGTCGTTGTCGCAAGGCTGTTTGGAAGTCGCACTTACAATAGAAACTTTTGCCAGCCAGAGACTGACGTGATATACCATTACTGAGATCCAGAGGGAGAGTAATGACTTCCGTTGTTCCGTCTCGGTAAGGTCAGCCTGATGCCGTCCAAGACCGTAGTAAGCTAGTGCGCCGTCAGTTGAGAGTTTCATCAACCATCGAAAGAACGCACTTAATAGCGCAACGCATGCTGTGAAGAGACATAGGAAGCCAAGAGCCAGTGTGGCGAGCAAGTCGTCCAATGCAGGTGCGCGCACAATTGCAAATCGGGTGTAAAGCCGCAGGGCTATCGCAAGGATGGCGATCACTGTGGAAGTGAAGACGACAGCGTATATTGCAGGTTGCGAGGCATGGCCACTGAACTTCATCTTGTGGCATGTCGTGCAACTAAGACTTACACGACACAGATCAGCTACATATGCTAGCCACGTCCAACGCGGTTGACAAGGGTCGTTGTTGCTGATCACGTGAAGAAAGGGTCGGAAACTGTATATCACTGCCCAAGGAGGCCAAGAGATCACATCACTGCCAAGAGCTAAGCCTCTTGGGCAGTGATATACAGTTTCCGTCGGTTTGCCAGATTGATGGCAGAAATGCGAAGGATTGCGGTAACATTGTAGGGTACAAGGGCTGCGAGTGTGTGTTGAGAACTGGTGTAACCTTTGCATCTGCCAACAACTTCATTGATATTCTGACACTGGGCCGCAGAAGTACTCGTGAACAAGAAGCACAAATTCATTTCTAGTGAAGTAGACCGCATTTGCAGTGCACTTTCGGGCGCAATGCGGCCTAGAGGTTGTCACACATACTCGGCGCCATGAGAGTCCAAGTTGGCTACCGGCGAAAGTCGGTACTATCGCAGCTCGGAGGCCATAGATATGGAACTTTCTTTCGTACATCAAGTCTCGTCGTCAGGTTTCCGCAAGAGGAGTCGGCAAGGCCTTTCCCGTGGAGCTATTGTACAGCGGGCTCGTAATCTCGTAATCGGTGCCAAGTGGACGTGGCAGAAGCTGGGAAGCCGAAGTAGCTCTGCTCGGCAGCAAGGCTGGACAAGTATTCTGCTATGAGCCTTGTCCCAGTAAGCTGGGCGCAGAGAATACGATCTTCGATATATATCTGTTTCAAAAATCTTTTGGTGTTGCCACCACATTTTATTGTTGGATGACGGGATAGTTGATAGGGGCCCCGAACCTGAACCGTGACCGAGTCTCAACTCACCCGGACAATGTTTCGAGAATACGCGGATATCTGCTGGCGTCGGCGGAAAAGGTCAATGTACCGGGGTGCGAACAGGCCGTACGAGCTACAAGGCCGGAAGTGCTCTCTAGGGCGACTGCCTGCCTACCTCTGCATGGACCAGTTGTGCCAGTCATTGAATAGACTTCCATGGATCTTCGACTTCGGATCTTTTCTCCACTCATCGCGTAGGCCGAGGTATTTCAGATCCACGACTCTCCGATAAGTTTCTGTCTTTCCAATCAAAACCTTTGCGAGAAAGAGTGCAGATCGGCTGCAGGCAGCTGCATGCAATTTCGATCCTCCAAGCTTCATTTCGCTGAAGATAGCGTTGAGCAACTCCGCGCAGGGCTTCTCACTGTCAAGCTGGGGAAGGCTCTTGTGTTTCTTGCAAGTGTCAAAGTATTGCTCAAGCACTTCCAATGCCTTCTTAGCTGTTGGCGGATTTGTAGTCGTGCGGGTCAGAGTTGCGAGCGGATGAACGAGGTCCATGGCGATCGGGTTAGCGTACTGGATTTTGACGTAAACAAACAACAGATCCAACACTCGATTCTTGAAGTTGACGATATTGTCTTTGGCATCTTTGTTGTCCTGCTTCTTGTTGGCGTCCTTCTTTCGCTCCTTGAATATGTTCGTCAGATGACCTTCCAGTGCCATCATCTGCTCGTCGTCCATGTCAGATCCGTCCTCGTCGACGTCTTCATCCATGCCTGTAGTGCCAAGCGCATCTGCTAGCTTGCGATCAAAAGCCGCTTCCTCGTCTTCGTCGGCTTCGGAAGACTCTTCGCCTTCTTCGCTGCTGGAAAGTTCTTCTTCATCTTCCTCACTGCCAATCTTGACGACATTGCCATTCAATATTTCAATATCAGACTCGTCTTCTACGTCGACAGCATCCTCCTCATCATCATCTGTCTCTTCCTCTTCCTCTTCTTCGCTGTCGCCGTCTGCATTCTCGTCTCCGTTCTGCGAGAAGAGCTCCTGCTGGCCAGCCAAGTTCTCCTTTTGCGACAGAATCTCTGTCATAGACTGCAAGCCTTCTGGAGTCACTTCGGATGCAAATGCGGTGAAGACTTGTCGAGCCAACGTTTGGAATAGCTTTGATGATTTGGCAACAAAGCTGAGTAGAAGCTCAACAAGCATCGTGGAAGCGTCCTCATTTCCAGCGGGCGTCTCATAACATGATACAATATCCTTAAGAACGCCAATTGCATCGTCTTCTTCCTCGTTGTATACTTGCAGCATGCCCAATGCGAGAAGAAGTTGGAAAGCAGTATTGACCGTCGCATCGCCACTGCCCGCTATCTGGGATCTCTTGGCAGCCTCCTTCAAGGCTTTGCGGGCTTCTCTCAAAGCTGCAGTCCGCTTTTCATCTAGCACACTCGCGAGAATCTTCTTCGATTCGTGAAGTGTTTCGAGAACTAGTGTTGGAGCCAAAATTGCCTGATTCAAGGATAGATCGACCAGGTGGCCAAGTGTTGAAGTCAGCCGTTCGCGAAAAACCTCTTGGCTTTTCTGTGACAACGGCGGCGAGTACTTCTCACTCGTAATCGTGTAAGCCAGGTGTGCGAAGCCTCGAATCAAAGCTTGTAGCCAGTCCACTAGTACGGTTTTATTGTTTACGTCGAAGAATTGATTCGGCTCACTTCGACGACTGCGAACCATTCCGAGCATGAAGTTTCCGATCATCTGCCGTTTTTGGTGTGCTTCGCCAGGGTCATTGCTGCCAGGCACCCGGCACAGACTAATCGCTGTTGCCACGATATCAGCAAGGCCGTCTACATCGGACGCAGACAGCATATTCTCAATCGTGGCTTTGGTAAACTTGTCAAGATTGCCAGGCATGATTGTGAATAGCTTGCAGATCATAATGGAGGCAGCTGCTGGATCGTGCTTCGCCCGGGTAGCCATCTGGCTGAGTGGGAGTTTCGCAGCCTCGTGAAGATAACGGTCAGGCTTTGCTCGATGATCAATAATGCACTGCATGATGCTCTTGTGCACGACGTCTCCGAGCACGGACACTGGCGCAGTTGCAATCGTCGTGGCAAACACCTGCAGTCCGAGACTTCTTCTCTCGGTCGAAGAAGAAACGGAGAACATGGGCTTCGCCACGCAGTCTTCCCAGAATGAATGGAACTGCCGGCCCGTGTCCTCTTTGTAGAGATAGGCCAGAATCACCTGCCAGGCAAAGCTTGGGACGATTTGCCGAGCACCGGATTTCTTCTTGGCTGCGTCATTGAAACGGTCCCCAGACTCCACGGCGTTCTTCAGCAGGATGTTGGTCAATGTTGCTCGCTCTTGGGTTGACAGAGGGTTGTTATGATGCCACGTCGCTTTCGGCAGCTTTACTCCTGCAAAGGCGTTCTTGACGGTCAACCATAATGCGACACCCTCAGGCGACTTCAAGAAACCTTTGGATCCCCAAGAATCAATCAGGCTGCGAATCACCTCGTCCTGCACCTGCGTGGCCTGTTGACTGGAAAGGAACTCGTGAAGCATCGCTCCACATTCTTCTCGAAGCCAATCCTTTTCCGTGGCAAGCTGTGCAATGGCGTCGAAGAGGTGTCTGGCATCCGACTGCGACGTCTTGGCAAGAATATCGGACTGCAAGACAGCTCTGAAAGCAAGCCGCCTCCCGAGCAAATAGTTGCGCCGTTCTTCTCCGCTCACGTTGCCTTCTGGTGTAGTCAGGGATATTGCATGAGGAACGAAACCAGGAAGTGTCAATGTCGACGCGAAGCCGAGCCTCAGCGCCTCAGCCAACGCAATGGAAAAGCCAGCTCTTGCAGCCTTGGCGCCACTGCACAGGCCCTTGACGAGTCTTGTGACTGCGTAGTCCAGCCGGCCAGACGGGTCTCCCGACTTGTTGCTGAGATTTTGAAGAAGCCTCTTCAGCGCTCCCAGTCGCTGGGCCGGAATTTCTTCTCGTAGCTGATTGAAGATTGGAGCAAGTTCTGCTTTGGCCTCATCTGCCTCGACCCGCCGCCTCCGAGACGGATGTACGTTGTCGGCGCCAGCATCCGTACTCTCTTCCGCGCGTCGTCGTTTGGCGCCGGCCATCATTTGTAGTATGATTTCGGTGAGGAGGGTTTTCGCGGAAAATTGAACGATTTGGCGGGTAGAAAAGTTGAGGTCTGGAGATCGGCTTTCGGAGGCAAAACAGCCGGGACGGGCTGCTCGGGCCGTAGCCACTCAGCCGCGGTATCCGTACCGCATTATTATACTCCTCCAAGTGCATACCTTATATCAGCTCTCTGACGACAGACCAAGGGTTCTTTGTCGCGGACGCGATTGGATCCCCCGACACAGGCTTCACTGATATTTGGACTCCCCTTCGAGTGTTTATGAGTACCTATCTTGCCGTTTCAGATGGGCATTGATTTTGCAGCGGATTCGCTTGCTTGGCTGCTTCACCTACACCAGCACTTTCTTCGGAAGCTATCTAGGTCGATGCCCATTGGAACTTTCCCTATCCAGAGTAGGGCTCAAACAAGATGAGCTATCTGGTTGGCTCGCATCAGTGATGCTCCAGACGTAGATCGATGAAGGCGAAGTACATCATCAGACCAACCGTTTCGCAAGATGGCCATCGATGCTGGCTTCTCGACATCCGTGACCAAGGCGTGTATCGGGCTTCAAAGCAGTACCTATTCTCCCTCATACATTCTCCTTCGATTCAGATGATCGAATTCTAAGCCACACGGCTTGGGTGAGAATCTCGGGCAGATGAAGATAGGCAGGCCGTAGAGAACAGACACAAGAGGCTGGCAGAGAATTACCGTATGATATGCCTACCGCTGGAATGGCCGCGTACGGATCTTGCGTCAGCAGTGTTGCCTGATGAAGATGCCACAAAGGAGCTCATGCCTCATCTTCACGAACAACGACATTATTGTTTGCGCCATTTCAGCCAGCAGAGACGAGCGACAGATCGGCCAACCAGTCTCCCCACACATCACGCCACCCCTTGCCGGCATTCCCATCGGAACCCAGCGCAACGCCATCAAAGCCCATCAAAAGCCATCAAAGCCATCAAAGCCATCAACATCGGCAGAGACCGGCTGTTTGGAGCCTCCTCGCGGTGCTGACCGATGTCACTGGAAATCCGCCATCCAGCTCTCGGGGCATCACAAGACGACTTCCGGATCTCCTGACATGCCAGGTGCTACCACGACAATATCTCGCTACAGGCGTCGGAGCAGAACAAACGACCTTCTTTGATTCGGAAACGGTAGGATTACGCATACACATTCACATCCACTATCTTGCTCTCGTCTTTCGCTATATAATCCCCTTGGGTTGTTGCACGGCTTTCATCATGCTACAAGCACAGCAAGTCAACAGAGAGACTACTCGAGCAAAACAACAGCAACAACAACACCAACAACACCAACACCAACACCAACAACAACAACAACATCAATCGAGCTTCGAGCACTACGTTGAACTAGTTGCAACAGCACTGCAGACCCAGAAACCGGCGGTACATTTATACTTTATCAATCACCAACCACCACACCAAATCACGGCCAAACAACAATAGCCAGCAACAATCATGTCCGCAATCCTCATTAAATCTGGCCTAGGCCTCGGCGTCCTCGCGGCACCGTTCGCAGTCGCATACGTCTTCACAGCAGACCATAGCAGGTACGTCTATCTACCTTGCTTCCCCTCTCATCTTGTCCGTACTGACTGTAGTTGTTCCAGTCTGACCTTCGGCACCAAAGCCGCCCACGACGTCGCGGATCGCTTCTCCAACTTCCACAGCAAAGCGTACGACACGCATCTTTCGGCCGAGGAGCAGGCACGGAGGAGGAAGGATAGGCATGCGATGGTGCATGAGCAGATTCGGAATGAGTTGTTATGACTGCATGAGACGGATTTGACATGTCTGGTGTAGCTTGTTGATGAGAGTGAAGAGACCAAGGGTGTATGAAGGCGTTTTGCGGTGCACTTGGATGGGTATACCTTGCTTGCATTGGGGTAAGGGAAGGACAGGAAAGGGATGGGGGATATCCTGCGAGGCCTTTGTCTTTGGTTTTGTCTATAACATTGTCTTTGGAACCAGGAAGTTTTTCATGTATTTCGCCTTGTATTCCCAAGGATCCAACGTGAGCTCATCGCGGGCGTTTCGGGGGTGAGCTCGTAACCGTGATGGCGTATACATGGCATCCTGCACGTAGCGCATGCATTGGGCTTGGTCTCTCTCACATGCTATTCCGCACATGAGCTAGTCGCGATGTGCGGACGAGAGGTGTTATATAAGTGAAGGAGATGTTGTCGGTCGGAAGAGATGAGGCTGAGAATTGGCTTTCTCCTTGCATATGACGCCTACCTTGGAACGTGCCAGCTGTACTCGACTGCCCTGTACCTGTACCTGTCTGTCGAGGACCCGCCTACATTAATTTCCACATGGAACCCTTCCATCACTGCACCTCCTCACAACAACCACCACCCACCACCTGCAACCCTTCGCTAGACTCCACCACACATTCGTTTACGCCTCGAATCATTCCACACAATGCTTTCGTAATCCATCCGCCCACCCACAGCCTACTCCCTCCACACCCACATGCTGCCCGCGCGATAAGAAGTCCAAGATGCTCTTCTTCTCAACACTGGCACTCCTGTGCTTGTTACCCCTCATCGCCCTCGCCGCAGAAGACTACTACAAGCTCCTCGACCTCGACAAAGACGCCTCGGACAAAGCGCTGAAAAAGTCCTACCGACGCCTCTCCAAGAAATACCACCCGGACAAGAATCCCGACGACGAACAGGCCGCGCAGAAGTTTGTGGAAATCTCCGAGGCATACGAAGTGCTCTCCGACGAGACCCTGCGCAGGATCTACAACCAATACGGCCATGAGGGGGTCAAGCAGCATCGGCAACAGCAGCAAGGCGGAGGCGGAGCGAGGAATCCATTCGATCTGTTCAGTCAATTCTTCGGTGGGGGAGGACACTTTGGGGGCCAGAGACGAGGCGCGAATATGGAAGTGCGAGTCGCATTGCCTCTGAAGGATTTCTACACGGGCGCGGTGCACGAGTTCAAGATTGAAAAGCAGGTCATCTGCGACAAATGCGAAGGCTCCGGGGCAGAAGATGGGGAGAGGGACCACTGCGACCGGTGTCATGGACAGGGAATGGTGATTCAGAAGCAGATGCTCGCGCCGGGCATCTTCCAGCAGATGCAGATGCAGTGCGATAAGTGTGGTGGGAGAGGACAGATCATCAAGCACAAGTGCAGCAAGTGCAAAGGCGAGAGGGTACTGAGGGCAGAAGAGGCGTTCGACATCAACGTGGAGAAGGGCATGCCGAAGGGCGCGAGGATCAACTACGAGAACGAGGGAGACGAGAGCCCGGATATGGTTGCGGGAGATCTGATTGTGCATTTGACGGAGCAAGAGCCCAGATTGGCGGAGAAGGAGGCAGATCGCACAGACGGCACGTTCTTCCGACGGAAAGACCAGGATCTCTTCTGGCGAGAAGTCCTCTCCCTGCGGGAAGCATGGATGGGTGAGTGGACACGGAACCTGACGCACCTAGACGGCCACACCGTCCAACTCTCGCGGAAACGCGGCCAAGTCGTACAGCCGGGCTCCGTCGAAGTCATTGCCAACCAAGGCATGCCGATCTGGAAATGGGACGGCAACGGACCCGAGTACGGCTCGCTACACGTGGAATACGTGGTCGTGTTGCCCGATCAGATGGAGAAGGGCATGGAGAAGGAATTCCACGGCGTCTGGGAGAAGTGGCGGAAGAAGAACGGCGTGGATCTGCTCAAAGACAGCGGCAGGCCGGAGCCCAAGCATGACGAATTGTGAGATTTCGAAAGCGTCTGCTGTAGCAGTAGAACGGATAGAATATGTATCAGAGTAAGCATCGTTTGGAAATGAAGCCGCCAATTCACGGCGTGGAAGGATTAACCAGCCTCGGGGCGGTTTCAATTAAATGAGGCCGAACTATCCCTGGAGAGCTATTCTTTAGAGGAACGACAGAGAATCCAACCCCCTGCCTCGTGTGGTGTCTACAAGCACGGTGCCTTCAACAAGGGCACCGAAATTAGAATACTGTACGTTGTTCAAGCGCTCAAGAATGTGGATCTGGACAGCGACCCTGAAGCTATGCCATACGCCTGGGGAGATTCACGTCCTTATTCAGGAATACACCTCCACCGGGCCTGAGGATGCATCACTCGTACAGAACAGACGACATGCATCTCAACCTTACTCGGTCCCTCTTTCGGCATGATGGTCATAGGAATTTCCAATGTCATCCTCTCCGATGAAACGAATATATGCTTGTAGGGTGTTCGACGAGATGGTCGAGACCACGGAGTGTGGACGAGACGAGACGAGAGGAGACGTCCCCTGGTAATCCATATCTATCTTCGCCTTTCCATTCAGATGGAATATCGGTTGCGTTGCCGCCTGAACGAGGTTGCAAACGGAGGAAGTTGCTCCGGGAGAAGATACTCATTTGCATCGTTCGTTGGATTCAATGTGCTATTCATTCTCAGAAAAACTGTGCTTACCGGCTGGCAACTCATGCAGGGGAGAGTGCTGTATCCCCTATACTCATGATCCGCGATGCGGGCAGGGCTATTGAGTAGCACACTCTGACCTGTGAGGTTCGTGATGCGAATACCATATTCAGACGTCCAGACTCGATAGACAATCTCGGACTTGTTGGGAGAGTAAGACGGATACGTTGAAGCCCGTGAACCAGTCCGTGTTGTTGGGGGTGAGCTCAATGATGGGAGGAGTCGCCGGGAGTGCCGATTCGCTTCTTCGTCATGGCCAAGTTGCCTTGCTTGTTCAGTACTCGGAAGGAAGGCTGCTCTGCTCTAACCAGCAACGAGTCGACTGACTACATCGTCTCCTATACCAGGGACACCTCAACACTAAACCACTTCAAAAGCTGAACACGTCGATACATCAACTCCACTCGCTCGTCCAGCCTTGACGGTTGTCCTCATACGTTGTGCGTTCAGCGTCACGAGCGTGGCGTGTCGGCGAAACTTGACAAGATGTGGAGAGGAAAAGCTGTGGAATTTCCCATGTCCAAACATCTTTTCTGTCGGCTTATTCATACACTGCACGACCGGCCCTATCCGCGACATCTACTTCCTGCATCTGCAAAGGAGGACCCGGCGCAGTAGCCCCGCCATTCAAGACGGGCAGCCCATCCTTCTTCCCAAAAGACAGACACCATCTCTCAAAGTTTCGACCAGCATCGATGGCAGGCTGATCCAAGTATCGCCGAAATAGTCCTCCAACGATGAAATTAACGCACGTAGCCGGGATCATTGTCAGAACATAAGCGATGAACAGTCTTCCATTCTCGGCTGAAGATCGCTTCGAGTATTCGATGCTCGGATCCAGTCCTACTGCGCTGATCCAGATTTTCGCCCCGAGTAAGGGTGCCATCCAGGCTCGGAGGAAGATATGGCACAGATACAAACCAAAAGAGATCCGACCGAGATACTGTACAAAGCGGGTCTCGAGTCCGCGTTTGAGGCTTGCAATTTCGCCGATACCGATGAGCAGACACATTCCCGCGAAGCACTGGAAGTATCGATCTGTCTGGCGATCTAGGTAGAGACCCAGACTTGCAATTGGTTGCGCAAGCCAGTCGTAGTAAGGTCGCGGGAAGACTCTTGGATCTCGTTCATACTCATTTCGGCCCCTGGCACCAGGTAGACCGGCGAGATAGAAGCCGAAGAGGAAGAAGCCCCAAGTGACCAACGGGCGGAGCCATGGTCGACGGCTGACTTTCGGCTCAGAGAGCTCACGTTCAATCTGATAGTCCGCGAATGCCATGCCCATAAGGAATTGAGCCGCGATCCAGTCGTCTTTACAGAAGTTCTGCGCTACCATAGCGAAGATCAAGATGCGTCTGATCACCACACTAGGCACCCTCGCCAGAAAAACGATCGACAGATATACGTAGAGAGAGCCGTGGTATTCCAGGGGTATGGTCCACGATATCGCCCCGTCGTATCTGTTGAGAAGAGCGTCCCAGCGGTCCGGATATCGAAGTGGTAGGAGTAGATGGCCAAAGCTCAAGAACCAACTCTTCAGTTCCATCCAGAATGTTGGTTCCAAAGCATATACGCCAGGTGTGGGCAGGCCAAGGAGACGACAGGCGAGCATGAGGGTCAACGTCTCGATGAATACTGGCATGTACAATCTGATTCCTCGACGGAAGACAGCCGACGAGACTGTCGTCAGAAGGTCATCGTATCGTTGTTGTCGCATAATCCGCAGCATCTTGTAGGTGAGGACATAGCCCGAGATGGCGAAGAAGATGCACACTGCGGCGTCACCGCTGCCGTATATCGTTCGGATGAAGGGCGCGTAGTACCATGCGGGACTCGAGTACTTCCCGGTGCCGTACGACAGTGTCCGATCAATCCACCCATCGATATTATGGAATATGAAGACTTCAAAGGCAGCCAATCCACGCAGTCCATCCAGCCAAGCCGTACTGCGCAGTTCGAGAGCCGGCGACGGGTAATCGAAGACGACGCGCAGGGTGTCGGCATATCCCAGTTCTCGGACACGCGCCGGGAGTTGCAGCAAGCGAATCGCTGTCCGCGAGAGCATGTGCAAGCCGTGTGCGGCCAGTGTCCGCGGTGCAGACTTCCAATCGATATTGTGTAGCAGTGCCTCCTCATCCTGGTGCGCATCCGCGTCCGCATCGTGGATGGTGAACGTCTCCATGAGCCGCGCGCTCTCATCGCCATCTCTTTCCATCATCGTCGCGGCTCAGATTCGGGCTCTCGGTATGGATCGTGGATGTGCCATCGTGTGTATTTCTTATGAGTTGTGCTGTCACGGGGTCGACTCAAGAGGTGAGGTCTGGCACAGCTGTGAGGAGGAGAGTTGACTTTACATTATTGGAAGCTTCGATTCGCGGGTCTGATCAAACTTCCCGCGGCTCCCTTTGAGGAACCTTGAAGATTCCGGGCAACGGTCGACCACATCTTCGTTCCCATCGCCTCGGCATCAATCGCACTGTGATCGCAGTTTTGGAGGAAAATGAGAAATTCGATGCAAAGTGGAGAGAACATGAAAACAGTCGGAGGAAAGAAAGGGTAAGAATTGAGACTTCCATGTCATGTCATGTCATGTCATGTCATGTGCCGTGGGTCATGCCGCCCTGCACAAGGATCTTACCTCATCACCTGACGCGTCAATCTTTCCCGACGGAGTGGAAGAATCGGTCCTAAGAAATGCTCCGTTGTCAGCGAGGAGTCCCGGCCAAGGCAAACATCACAACCCGGAGCTGCACGTCGTGTCAAGCGCAGAGATATATGGTCTACCCGAATCTTGGGAGTCTGTTGCCCCGTAGACATCAACAACCCGAATTAGAAGTCATGAAACTCTGGGAAGCTGAGTCGTGAATGCTCGACTGGGAGAATGCAGGTTCACTTGGCACAGAAAATCAACCGCGAGCGATATCTAGGCGAACAGAGAGCAGAAGTGAAGCGGACGAGCATTATGGAGGTGATATGTAGAGGCCGGAGTGTTTGGAGCGACGAGGTGAGAGTTCATCAGTGCAGAGGACACTCTCCGAGACGCTTCTGTCATATTGTATAAGTGTGTAGTGTAGTGTCACGCTCGGTCGGGATCAGCTCAACAGGACTCTGATCTCCCCCTCGGTCCTCGGGAAACATTCTCGCAACCACACTTCGTGCTCTTCGTCAACTCCTCCATTCACCTGCTTGCCGCGAACCTCGTCCGCCTGAATGATCAATCTCTCAATCTCCTCAAAGTCCTCGCAGAAGCGTTCTGCCGCGTGTTCAATCACCCTTCTCGCCACGGCCTTGTTCTCCAATTGTCCTAAGAAACGTCTCGCGTCCTCCGTTGCCGTGGGAAGCAAGGCATCGAGCTGTTGGGCGATGGAGAGAATCTGGCTAGGGTCTTTGTATGAAGACGAAAGGTCTTCCGCCGTCGTAATGCTGCCAACCAGGGGTTTGAGGCCAGATTCGTGTAAGAACCAAGTATGCATAGTCTCAATCAGTTCGGCCTCGTGGGCTTCGATTCTTGCTTGCAAGTCCTCAGATCGATCCGCAAACGAGTGACTGCTTAGCGCTTCCTTGGTAGCGAAGAGGCAATTCAGGGCAAAGATGTGGTTGTTGGGATTGCGCATACGCTTGGTGATGTTCTCGCAGCCTGCCAAGAATGGATCGAGCGCTTCTTGGAGGATGGGTTGGAAGCCCTGGATACGCTGCGCGCGGTTGGTGACGACGATGGAGGTGTCGTAGCTCCTCATCAGGACTTGAAGGGTTTGCAGTGCATCGACCAGGAAGTCTGGAGGCGATAGGTCTTCTGTTGCAATGGAGAGATCGGTATGCAGGTTGGCGACGTGATCACGCATAGTGGAACGGAATGCTCGCAGGGCGATGTCGGACAGAGGGCGCAAAGTGTCCAGCAAGGCTGAGTTCTCGCCGAGAAGGTTGGCGAACAGGCTGGTGTAGAATACGACCAAGTTTGAGATCTTGTACGCAAGCGTGGCGTCTTCATGGCTCTGGATGACTTGCTCCGTTCTTTGCTTCAGCTGTCTGAAGACGCCGGCAAGATCGCGATCCACCAGCTCATTCAAGGCTTTCTTGCCGTCAAACGACGGAATGCCGTCTTCGTCGTTTCTTGTCCACGGCTCACTCTCGATGCCGGCCTGGATGCTCTTTGCAATCTCGTCGCCTTCGGAGATGAACAAGACTTCCAGGGCTTCTCGCTCGGACACAGTCGCGGAATGGGCCCACGCCAACATGTCACTGATATATCGCAGTGGGTCGTGGGCTGAGAGCTCGATCGCTTTTCCCAGCACAGAATGATCGGGATCCACAGGCGCTCCTGTCAGTGCCGAGTAGAAGTTGTTGGACAAGATGTGCTCCCTAGCCTCTGCAAAGCAATCCAAGCAATTCTGGAATAGTGTTGGCCTCTCGGCTAGCACCCGCAAAGCCCTCCGAATGGCGGCGCTGATCTGCGGATTCTCCAGATCCAGGGACTTGAACTCTCGCTGTACCCATCTGAACAGCTTCTGAAAGGCGGCATTGAGTTGTCGTGAGCTCGGTTCTAGGATCTCCAGTCCAAGGCGTTGGTTCTCCGACCCGAGCAGGATCTGACAGTCCTCGTGAATCTTCTTCATGCGGGTCAAGATTCGGAAGAATTCATCGTTGACGGGCTCGGCAGTCGAAGTCAAGGTGGCAAGGTCTGCGTCCGACACAACGAAGTGTGCCTTGAAGGCATCTAAGAGCTGCTGCTTGGTCTCCACCTGGCGCTTGTCGGCGAGAATGGTCTTGGCCTCTTCCATCATCGGACCGGTCTCGCGGTTGGCCGCGGCGATGTGCTTCCTCATCTCGACACAGCTGCTATTGAGATTGGAAATGGCAGCTCCAATGCGCTTGAGTTGCTCGGCGACCTTGCCAAAGTCCTGTACGATTTCGCCATTGCACTGGATGAGTTCTCCTTGGACATCCAGACGGAAGTTTCGCCGGGCCTCAGCCGTGTTCTGTAGACCTCGCTCATCAAGGATAGACAGGGCATCACGTATTTCCAGATCGGCATATGAGGCGGACAGCACGCTCGTGATCCTGTTCTGCAGGGCATTAGACCTGGCTGCTGCTCCCGACGCTGGTGTGGTCGGTGACAGGAGAGAAGGCCCGGTTTCGGTGACTGGTGAGCCTACACGGCCATTGAAGTAGGAGTCGGCCATAGCGACGACACCTCAGCCTCACTCCTCGGCCAGGTCTGGTGTATACCGTCTGAACCATCGGGTGTACGTTGGAGATGGCACGTATCAGCCTTATCGGGATCGGGATCGGGATCGGGATCGGGGTCGGGATGTCGGCATCTCACAATCAGATCCGGGCCACTGCTGCGCCTCACGGGTCTGGCCGCGTGCAGCATCAATCGCGGGGTGTGTCCTGTGTGCTGTGACGGGACGGCTGCAAAGGAAGCAGACCTGACCTGCAGCCTTTCTTTCTAGTTGGATCGACTGCCCTGCTCTTAAACGTAACTTACCTTAACTCCTGCTTGCATTCACATCTCATCTCCGCCACACCTCCTACCCAATCCACCTTGACATATCCGCCGACCGACTCCCCGACGTATCCGCCCTCCTACCTACTCGTCTCGCTCCAGAACGCGCTTCTCGCCGCCGACATCTTCTTCTTACGCACGCGATCCATCCGAATAGAGAGACACTGCCTGGAGCTCTGTTCCGATGGGGAAAAGGTACGTTCCCTTCTTTCTCCTCTCGCCAGCCTCACCAGCTCGTGTAACTCCTGCCCGGCCTGAGACCGATGACGTTAAGTGGGCGCAACTCTCGACGGGATGCGCGTGAGCGTGGAGCAGACCAACCTCTGCCAACTTTCTGCCGGTCCACAGAAAACTCCAGGACAACGCACCTCCTGCCCACCCATCTGGAATCCCACGTGCAACTTGCATCGCTTCCACAGCAAGCATGGCCGATACCCCAATGGAGGAGAAGAAGGTGCACGACATAGACCTCGATCTCGATCTCGATCAACAACACGACGCACCCCAACCCGGGCCCTCCCACGACCGCCGCACCAGCATCGCAGATACCTCCCACTATGCCCGTCCACGGCCCTTCCACATTCCACGCCATGTCTCCCACAGCTACCCGGCCTTCAAGCACAAGCAGGAGTGTGCCCTCAAGATTGCCATGCAGGACTTGGAGCACGAGATGAAGAAGAGCACGGGCGTGGTGTATCTCGCCCTGGACAGTCAGACGCTGACCTTGCACAAAAGCCAGAGCAAGCTCTCCCAGCAAGAGCTCGCCGATCTGCAGAAAGCCACACATTTCGACAAGAAGGAGCTGCAACAATGGTATAAAGGTATGGACCGCTGTGCAAGCACGTGTTGGGAATGGTATTTGACTGGGCGACAGGCTTCCTCAAGGACTGCCCCTCGGGCATGCTCACCAAATCCGAATTCCAAAAAATCTACAAACAGTTCTTCCCCTTCGGCGATCCTTCCTCCTTTGCAGATTACGTCTTCAACGTCTTCGATGCCGACAAGAGTGGGAGTATCGACTTTAAGGAGTTCATCTGCGCTCTGTCTGTCACTAGCAGAGGGAAGATGGAGGACAAGCTTGATTGGGCCTTTCAACTGTACGACATTGACGGAGACGGCAAGATAAGCTACGACGAAATGTTGGCCATCGTTGAAGCAATCTATAAAATGGTCGGTAGCATGGTAAAACTGCCGGAAGACGAAGATACACCCGAGAAGCGCGTAAAGAAGATTTTCAGGATGATGGACAAGGACGAGAACGGCAGTCTGGATATGGCAGAGTTCAAGGTAAGGGAACATACATTGTGCCCTGTAGATTGGCCTGAGCAATGCTGACCGTATCACAGGAGGGCAGTAAGCGCGACGAAACCATTGTGTCGGCGCTATCACTCTACGACGGACTGGTATGATAGGACTGAGCCTGGCTTCGCAGCAGAACAGCATAGCACAGATGGCAAAGGAATGAAAGGAAACGCGTGACGTCCGGAGAAGATGAGGCGGACCTCTGCAGCCCGGTATTGGATACTAGGGATGATGCATTATGGCCGAAATGGCAGAACTCATGTGATACGTTGATACCAATTGCAAGAAGATTGTATTGTTCGAGGCTGATGATACGAGACCTCGAGCTCGTTAAGCCGTCGCAAGAACATGCGTGTTTCGTATTCCGGACAGGAGAACCTGGAAAGCACTCTTGCCCAAAGCTTCTCCTTGTCACATGCTTGTGTCATGATAGCGTGAAGCTTAATTTTGGCTTGCTGGGGAAAAAGCTTATTCTGTCACGGATTGCTGGAGGGAGCGGTGGCATCGTGGTTACTCGGTATCTGGAAGGGTTTGACTGGGGGAGTACATGTATGTGGTTGTGCTTTGTTTCTCTGGCTCATGGTACAGGGAATCGTCCGGCCAGAATGGCCCAATCGCAATAGAGTGGTAGATTTCCAGAAGCGACCGTCGACTTCGCAATAGCAAAGACGCGGCGATCTCGTGTCGTCTCGGGAGAAAATGAAGTACAATTTAGGGGTTCGGAGTCAAAGTCGAGTACTTATCGAGTCTGGAGTGCTCCTCCAATTGCTTCTACTGCGCTGGTTAGTCGCTGTACTGTGAGGAAAGACGCATAGATTGGTGTACGCAATGATTGCCGTTCGTTCCTTCCGGACCGGATTGAAATCGGCCCTCTCCGCAAACTGAGAAGAAGCTCATTGTCGTGGCGGAGGAGGGAAGAAGTTCAGTTGTGAAGATGATACAGTCCGTGGTGGAAATTCGCGGAAGAATGTCTGTCAGCGTCAGGCAATTGATGGCAGACCACTGAGCAGATGGCGATAAGACCATGCCCCCTTTCTCAGCTACCACGAGAGCACCGAGCCAACTTGGCGTCATGTTGACCACTGTTGTTCGCTGCTACCTCGAGTGAAAGGTGGTGGAGAGTTTTGTGTGAAGTTTGCAGGACGTGCGATTGGTGTGAGGTGGGCTGGATGTGCATGGCAGTGCCGGTGCTAATTACTCTTTGAGGAAATCCAAGGGTGAGATGGTGCCTGCTCTCCAGCAAGGGAGAGGGAAGTGAGCTTTGCTTTGCACAGCCGAATCAACTCGCGAGATTGCTTAACGCTTACAACTACAACGCTTATAACTACAACGCTTACAACTACAACAGTCTTGCCGCATTTTGCCCTTCTCCGCATGCCGAGTTGTGCGAGTTATCGAACAACCCCCTGTTCGCTTTCCGTCCAGATGAGTGTTTCCAGCAATTCTTCTCGGTGACTCCTTGGATCTTCAACCTGATATTGACGGGACACATGTTGTAGTGGCAGCAACTTCCGGAGCCGTGAGAGTCGCGGCGACAGAACTTAGCGCTTTTGCGAACGAGGAGATGGCGGGATTGACCTCAAGAAAGGATGAGGCGGCAGCAGTGGTTGATTCGGGAAGCCTGCCAGTGAATACGAAAGCCGGATTGCTGGCCAACGCGATGGTCTGGAAAGTTGTCGCTTGTCTCGGCATAGCGGCGAGTGTGGAAAACGCCGCTCGAGCTACTACAGAGCTCGAAGTCGACGAGTTTCCAGGACCACTGATCGACTTGGTGAGGTCACCGCTCTCGATGTAGACTCCGGAGAAGAGCCAATCTTCTGTCGCTGCGCCCCTGCTCCCTGAAGCTGGCAGCCGAAGAACACCGAGATGCCAGTCGGCCCCGTTGGAAGAGGTGCTCGCAGAGATAGGACCTGCAATCTCGACCAAATCGTCCGACGCTGTGGAGTGGTAGAAGGTGACAGTCTGAGCGTCGAAGTCGATACCGTAGGCAATGTTGTGCCAAACACCCGCCTCAAAAGTGACGTTCCATTGGCTCTCGCTATTTGCATACCAGTGAAGTAGGTTGCTGGAAGATTCGGAGGTTCCGTATTTCATCTCCGTGAAATGGCTCTCAAAGAAGCATACCTGATGCTCTTCATCCTGAGAAGGCGGGTTGGTGCCCGTATGCTGCATAGAGAAGTGGTAGAACACCTTGCCGGCATTGATGGCCGCCTTAGTCTGAGGTATCAATTCGGTGCGCATCATGGTTTGGTCGTTCCAGGATGAGGTGTTGTCAATCGTGATGCGAAGGCCTTGATTGGAGCCGGTGTCCGCGGGATTCTTGTAACTTGCTGACATGGTGACGTACTTATCTCTCGAGCCGCTTCCATGGATGTAGTATTGGTAAGGTCCGTTTTGGTTTGACCATGACCAGTCGTCAAGGAACGAGGCATCGGTGTAGTTGTTGAGTCGGCCATCCCAAAGAACGCTGCCGACGACCAAGTCAGCCAGAGCGAGGAGTACGGCAGAAGTGAACATGATTGAAAAGAATGAACGCGCAAGATCAACCCGCAGCACAGGGAGGGTATAGAGTACAGTGAGTAACGGGAGTGCACGGAAGGAGGACGATCAACGCTCAGTACTTGTAAGAACAATGATGCACGTCGAGTGGCGACACTCTTATCCTGACATTGGACATTGCTCCGCCTATTGATGCAGCACACGGAGATTGTCCAGCAGAAATTGATGACGGTACAGACAAACCCGGTGCTTCAACGCCGAGATCTCCCGTCTGGTGCCTGCAGATATATTGCATTCTGAAACGTCGGCAAAGATGGTGCGGAAGCCGCCAGACACAGAGGCGCTTCTCGGTTCCAAACTGTCGACACTCCGAGCGCACGAGGAGAATCGATATCGATGGGCTTCCGCTTTCTTTTGGTGTCTTGGTGATGATGGTCTTCACAAAAAAATAGGTCATCCTTCCGCTGTCTCGCCGCTTCAAGGAAACCAGCAAAGCTGCGGGAGTGGCCATGCAATGCAGCAGCCTGCTCGAGTCTACATTGGTGTTTCTGTTGCGACCGAGCTCTGGCCTCTCAGCCCACCCCTCGATGATATCAAGATCCTGCATGATTTTCAGATCAGATTGCGTGCCGAGGCGCGGAAGGCCATGGATAGTGGAAGTACCGTGCTCGATGAGGTCATTCATATCATCCAGCGAGTGCAGCGAGTGGAGGATGTGGATCATCAAGAGTGCGCATTGTCTCTCAGAGGAGCTGCTTACACGACCCTGTGAAGAGTCATCGTCCAACTCTTCCCCATGCTTTTGGGAATACTGATCTGCCAGCGGTTCGATTCGGGAAAATTTCGTAATGGTGCTAAAGTAGCGAAAGACGGTCGAATGGTGCGAGTGAAGACGTTGCTGGTGAGACGGTAAGATAAAACAAACTTTTTCAAGGTGTTGCGAAAGTCGATATCGATTGACATCTTCATCTTCATGCCGGGGGACATCTTCCTAGAAAATGCCGCTTTGACTTGAGATTCCATTCTGCGCCATCAGAGCGAGAAGATGATAATATGTTTCCGATATGAAGTTCCTGCGTGCGTATGTCTGCAGTATCGAGGAAGCACGAAAGACCGTAGTAGATCAATGCGCCAATACTCTCCATAGGTCGCTCCGTTACTTTCAGGTTGAGGCGAACGAACTTGAATACAGCTCGAGGAAGCGTCACGGGGCGACGATAGATGGATTGATTGTAGGCGGGGATGAAAAGGAGAGATGGGAGCACAAGAAGTGTGGCCGTTTGATGTTAAAGCACCTGGACCGTGCACTACCTTGACGAGGCGTCACACACCCAAACATTCACTTAGCCTACAGCACTAGACAGGGATTCTGAGTCACGAGCTTGGTAACCACTTCAATTTCCATTCTTTGTCAAAGAGACTCTGCGGCCTACTTTCTCTTGTTCGTTAATACGAGAGCCTTTAGCAATCCTATATTCGCTAGTCGGACATTGTGATAACATGATGAAGAGCACTCAGGAGGTGAGAGCTACATCCTGCTACTCAAGCACCCCCCGTGACATGACCACTTCCCCACTCTCTTTCGTCTCCAACAACATCCACGTTCTCGGATGCTCTTTGCTCGGATCGGTATCGCATCTCGGTACGACTCAATAACAGCTCGATCCGAGACATTCTCATTGTCACCATTCCTGAATCCCTTTCTCAATCATCTGTTCGCAATCTTTGCGACCGCATCACAATTGTTCATAGACACGCACAATCGAGGGAAACTATCGCCCGACGGGTACTGTTGCGCTCAGCACTCAATCAACATACGCAAATGCCCCTGTAATGTGCAATGAACGCGATGTCGGCGACATTGTCGAGGTTGAATTGGAGGAGTTGTTCATGTTGGCAAAGTCGCAAAAGCTTCTCTTGAAATTGAGAGCAAGAAATCGAGCGCCATTGTTATGATTAGACCATTAGCTCTTTACGTTGTGAACAATGCAGAGCTTTCTGTAGGGGGATTAGCAAAGGTCATTGCATGCATAACGAGTCTCCGTGAAGACAAGGAACGCAGTAGTCCCTGTACTACTAATAGAAGACATTCTCTATTGCGTCCATTAGCTGAAGCGTCTCCAAATACCACATCGCCACATACTGTAGCACCCGTGTCTCTTTGCGTAGTTAACTCACAAGTGCCGCGAGCATGACGCCTCCCAGAAATCATCGCATCATTGCAGGAAAAAGATCTTCAACTGAAGTCGGAGCCCCATACTAGTACATGCCGACTTGTCTTGACCGCCGTAGGGCAAGTTTATCAAACATTTCCCGTCAAATTCTTCTCTCCATAGCAGCCGCACTCTTCCTCTTCTGTTCCTCTCTTTCCAATGCCTCGACGCGTCTCTTCAGGTCCAGCACCTCACCCTTTGTCGCCGGCCGCTCAAGATGTCTCTCTGGAGCTGGACGTCCAGGCGCAAGTCGTATGGTGTAGAAGCCTGGTGGTAGCTCACCTGGGCCCGGACCGCGTGGCTCGAGCTGCACTCCGACATTCAAAGTATCTAGTCGCTTCAACAGCTCTTCCAGATCCTCGATAGTTGGTGGTTGAGGCTGGAGCCCGACTGTAGGCTGGAGATGCTCGGAACTATCGGAGGTCTTTGTGAAGAGCCGACGGACTTTAGATGCCTTGCGTTGAGGTGCTGGCTGGGTTGGTGGTCGAGCTCCCGAGCAAGCGACGGCTTCAAGTGGATCTGCCATTGTGGTCTTCGTATTGGAGCGACGATATTGTTGAGGTTTTGACCTTGTGCTGCTGCGAGATCGTCGTGGTGTTGTAAAGAAGGGATGGAGGCGTGGGTGCGATCTGTATATGTGGATTGTCAGGCGTCGCTGCTCATCCGCATTTCAGCTGTGAATGTTGGAGCTTGAAGGAGGACCAATGAAATTTTCGCTCTGGAAGGCCCATAATGTAATGTTCGGCACTAGTCGGGGGTAATGAGCCGCGCTGAGGCAATTCGACTTTAAGTTAGGGAAGGCAGTCGAACATGGAAGGGACGACCCAAGTTCGAATGCTCTCTCTCAGAGCTGTGTATGATGGATCGAAGATACTGCTATATACAGGCAGAGCACAAGATCTTAAACGAAGAACGGCCTCGTCCCGACCCTGACCGCGCGGTGTGGCTGCGAAGCATGTGAAGTATACATCCGTGCACGAATACGCTTAGTCATCATCCTTGGTCCTCTCCTTGCTCCATGAAGTTAGGTTGCTATGGAGTTTGCGTGGTGCCGCTGTGGGTGAGAAGTCGTAAGGCTTACGGCAAATTAAGTCAGTCGTTCTCTTCAATTGTCCAGTCAAAGTCACAGCGCACAGGTCGAATATTGGAGCCGATGCTGATCACTTGCTTCTGTAGTAATTAGGGAAAGTCATAAGCTCGACTTCTGGAATGACTGGACAAACATATTTCGACGTGACGGTTGAAAGACGAGGAGTCGACAGATTGCCGCTGGCTACCACACAAACACGACAGAGACGGATCTGCGCGACGCTATGCTCCACATTGATACAGCCATTTTACCAAAGAGGGTATCGTAATTCACACCAAAATTACCTGGGCCAAGATCAGTTGGATTGCAACGTCCGCTCGCATTGCATGTAACCCAACTAGCGTCACTCGGCTTCTTATTTAGATTTCTCGTCGAATTTGACCTTCTTGCCGTTGCCATTGATCGCGCCACTCTGGGCGAACTCAGCGGGCTCATCTTCCATCTTCCGCTTTCCCGTGCCCTCTTCGGCAGGAGCTGCAACTTCCTGCTTAGGCTTCTTCTTCTTGATCATGCCACTAAGATCGTTGGCGTTCTGAGTAGCCTCGTCAATACGCTTCTGCTGCTCCGCCTTGCTCTCACCGAGCATAGCGCCGAGAACACCACGAAGAGGATCTTGGTCAGCTCCAGGCGCACCGGCTGGACCGAATGGCCCTTGCATCGCGCTGAGAGACGTCGCAGGTTTGCGCAGATCTTCGAGGCGGGTCTCCATATCTCCAGTCATCTCCTTGACGTCGTCGATGCTCTTTTTCAGCTCTGCTGCCTTCTCTCCTTCCAGCGACGCAAGACTTGCTTCCTCTTTGGCTATACGCATCCTGCAGGAAGCAATTGCGAGTTCCATCTCCGCAGCTGCGTCCTCGCGCTTCTCCTCATCCACTGCTGCAACTTTAGCCTCGCCGTCCGGGCCCTCTTCCCTCGATGTAACGGACGCGAACTCCAGTGCAAGCGAGAGTTTGAAGTGCGCTTCTGCAACCAAGCTGCTCTCCTCGGGATACAACTGTATTTTCCAATTTAGTGCCTCGCGGGTGTCGTTGATCGCATCCTCGAAACGCTCGTTCTCCAGTGAGATCTCGGCCTGCAAGTCGTGTGTATCTGCCAATCTCTCCTTGAGCTGCCGTGTTTCCGGTTTCTCGTCTTTGCCTTTCCCCTTGCTACTATTGTCTGCTTGCGCAGCTTCCAGTTTCCGCGTAAGCAATATGCGCGCCATGTCCAATATCTCGTATGCGGTTTGGAAGTCGTCCTCTTCTTGCTCTTCAGGCTCTCCGCCGCCTTCTTCCTCCTCTTCCTCCGAATCTGTGAAGTTCTCGTCGCCAGTGATCTGGAAGTATGGATTTGACGAGCCACTCGCAGTGAAGCTTTTGGTCTCGTCCTTCTCCTCAACCGCAGCCTCGACAACCTCTTCAGCCATCTTCTGCTCCCCATCCTTGATCGCGTCCGCAATCAGAGAGCTTCCCTCGCCATTCTCATTTGCTGCGCTACTACTCTCGGCCTTTGTGACCTTGCGCTTCTTCCTCTTGGGTTCCTCGGTGTTTGCGACCTTTCCACCCAACACGTCTGAGTTCGACACCGCGACATGATACAAGCATCTTCCATACTGGTACAGCAGATCTGCGTTCTCGATAGCCATCTCTCCGTTGATTTCATCCTGGACTTGCGCGGCCTCGCTGAAGTGCTCTGCCGCCTGCTCGTAGTTCTTGAGCGAGTATTCCTTCGTCGCGGCGGCCTTGAGCTGTTCGAGCTTCTCCGTCAGCGTCGCGGCCGCGGCGGTTGCTTCGGCCATGTTTTAAGATGGATGCGATCGTGATAGAGTTAGATTTGTGGTGTTCAAGAGGAAAAGACGTGAGTGTATGTGCATGTGCTTGGAAGATCGTCAAACACAGCTTGCATCACGTTCAACGCACGCGGGCATGACTAAGCATTCGCGCTAATGCGCGTACCGCGACGCGTCGACGTCAAACCAGAGCCGTTGCTTTACTTTCACGAGCAGTGTCACTGCAAGTCAACACAACCACGATATGGCGATACCGCAGAAACCAGCGGAAGCTTTCTCTTCGTCCCCTGCCTTTGCAACACCCGTCCATCCCCTCAACAACAATCCTGGTCAACGACCTCCCCCGCCGCCAGCATTTAAGCCTCAGATAGCGACTATATTGCCGACTCTCCTGCCCCCGCCTACATTACGGCCTTTGGCGTTTAGAACATTCACGAAGAAGCACAATCTCACCCTCAATTCATCAGCGCTCCAGGCTCTAGCGACATTCATAGGCAGGCACTGTGGCTCAGGATGGCGGGAAGAGGGCACTGGGGAGAAGGTATTGGAGGAAGTCGCGAAGATCTGGAAGGCAGAAAATGGACCTGTCATCGTCGAGGACGGCGATAGATTGAAGACAATCTTGAGAACCTTGGAAGGATGCATGAGTGTAGGAAGGATAGGGACGCTCAAAAGTGGTAGCAGTCTCAGTAGGCAGACGAGTTTTGCTTTTAGCAACGACTCTGCTGTGGATCAGGGAGACTCGAGAAGACCCAGTCTGGAGAGGCAAAGCAGCAGCTTCGGGCTCTCAGGATTGAAGGTGAACTCACCTGGACCCGAGGAACAGGAAGAAGGAAGCAAGGATCCGCGGAGCTGGTTGAAAGTCGTCAGTGCATTCGACCAACCTCGATTTACGTACGATGTCGACAAGAAGCACTTCTTGACACTGTCCTCGAGGCCGAGCATGTTCCCTAATCCTTCGCACAAAACAGCAGTCTTCAAAGAACGATACAACATCATACTTCAGAGATTGTTGCGTAACCCGGCATTCCAAGCGCCATCGCTCTCAAGCATACAGCCAACGATCTCAAGAAGGAACAAAATTTCCGCTGCAGAGCGCAATTTGTACAAAATCACCCCGATTGCGAACTTATTAGGTCGAGGCGGCAGTTCGCACCTGCTGCTAGGAATGCTGGTGATTGCGCCCACGGGCACACTTGCGCTAACCGATTTGAGCGGGAGTATTTCCCTGGACCTTCATCATGCGACATCGATGCAGGAAGACGAGCCATATTTCTGCCCCGGCATGATAGTGCTGGTTGACGGCGTGTACGAGGAAGACTGGGCTGGAGCTGGATCAAGTGGTCTTGGAAACACTGGAGGCGTTGGCGGGACCATTGGCGGTCGCTTTGTTGGATTTGAAATCGGCGGACCTCCAGTTGAAAAGAGAGACGTGTCGCTCGGTATCAATTTGAAAGCCGAAGACTTGGGAGGTGGTTTCGGCTGGACCGACTTCCTAGGCCAAGGCTCCGAGCGTGCTGTGGGGAGTCGAATGAGGAGGCTGGAGCAGCGACTTGTTGGATTAGAGGCCGAATTGGAGGGCGGGCGGGCCAGGAAGATGGTGTTTGTTTCAGATGTGACTCTGGACCGACCGACGACGCTGTCCGCATTACGAAAGGTGTTGGAGCAATACTCCGGAGCAGAAACTCCACCAATGACATTTGTACTCACTGGGGACTTTGCTAGTACAGCAGCGATGGCAGGCGCAGGAACTGGCTCGATCGAGTACAAGGAGCTATTCAATGAACTTGCGGCAGTCATGTCTGATTTCCCTTCCCTGTTGCGCTCCTCAACCTGGATATTCGTTCCCGGAGACAATGACCCCTGGGAATCCTCTTTCAGCGCTGGAGCAAGCACACTAATACCAAGACAAGGCGTGCCAGAGCTTTTTACAAATAGAGTGAAGCGCGCATTTGCGACGGCAAAGTCAGAGGCCGGGTTTGCCAAAAAGGACCATGTCGATGGCGAAGCAATTTGGACGAGCAACCCGACAAAATTGAGTTTGTTCGGGCCTGCACACGAAGTCGTTATTTTTAAAGACGACATCTCCGGTCGGTTCAGAAGAAACGCCGTACGCATAGGTCAGGCTGCAAAGCAAACGCAGCAGCCACCCACAGAAGCTGCAGAGTCACAATCTGGAGAGGACATTGTTATGTCAGGCGCATTGCCTTCGACCGAGGATGTCATAGACGGAGACTCACAAATGACGGAACAAGCAGCGGTCGACTCGCCTATGGCTAATGACACTCCAGGCGAACCTTTCGTTGTCAAGGAAGCAAAGCGACTGATCCTGTCTCTACTCCCCCAATCTACGGTGTCGCCGTTCCCATTGACAGTGCGTCCTGTCCATTGGGACTACGCTGCTTCTGCTCTGGGGCTGTACCCGTTACCTCACACTCTCGTGCTCGCGGATAAGGAGGCGAGTCCATTCGCTCTAACATTTGAGGGTTGTCACGTTATCAATCCTGGACGATTAGTAGAAGGTGGTGGCAGGCGGAAGAAAGTACAGTGGGTTGAGTATGACTGTTGGACGAAGAGAGGGACAATTAAAGAGGACTGGCTTGGTTGAGTTCCAAGCGAAACCGGTTTGGTGTATCAAGTCATCTCACAGCAACCTACCAGCGCTGAATGCGTCAGTTCTGCAGCATTTGGTGACTATTAACACCAATCTGTGACCTTGCGAGAACCGCCGTTCAAGCTCAAGATGCTCGCAGGAACTGAGTTGCACGACCGAGTAAGACATCCGCGTCGTTTGGCGTGTGGAACAAAGACCCAGACCATCAGAGGACTAGTACGCGTCCCATGTGAAGAAGCTCTGACAATGTACTGCATCACTGCTCCTTGGTACAGGAAATTTATCCAAATGCGGTGGCGGCTGAATAGACGAAGGCGACCTTCTACATGAAACGAAGGCTTGTGATCAAGCGCTGGCTCGGACATTTAACGAACGCCGTCTCTCCTTTCACTTTCAGTTCGCGAAAATTGCTACAGGACGGGAAAGCTCGCTCCGCATCGCTGACAAGATGGCGACCGCAACTTATTTGGGAGCATGCGCCGCACATCAGTTCCTGAAGGTGTCCCGGAGAAAGATATAAGGTCCATCGATCCTAACTACGCCCGATGGTCTTCAACGCGTGCCGCTGCGATTGCAGCATTAATTCACCGTCTTCTCATCCAGCCTGTCCAGCATCATGACTTCTCTATCACTCGTGCTGGTTGCAAGCCTCATCGCCCTCACCACCAGTGCTGCAACCAAGACTCTCGTTGAGCGAGCCGACGTCTGCGGTCAATGGGATTCCAGAAATACAGGGACGTACACTCTATACAACGATGAATGGGGCATCAGCGGCTCCACAGGTTCGCAATGCGTGGGCGTGGACAGTCTGAGCGGCACCACCATCAAGTGGCATGCAACGTAAGATGCAATCTCTTTCTCGATCCCACCTAGCCACCACAACTCACGACGTTCGCATCCGCAGCTGGTCTTGGACAGCCGGCTCCGGCGGTGTCAAAACATACCCCAACGTCGTTGCGAACTATGCCGCCAAGCAACTTTCCGCCATCTCCAGCATGAAAACCTCCTGGTCCTGGTCCTACAGTGGTTCTTCTATCGTCGCGGACGTTGCCTACGACCTCTTCACTTCATCCTCCGCCACTGGATCCAACGAAAACGAGATCATGATCTGGCTCGCTGCGTATGGAGGTGCTGGTCCGATCTCCGCTTCTTACGATTCATCCGGAAGCCCAGTGCCAGTGGCGACTGTCACGCTTGCCGGATACAGCTGGAAGTTGTACAAGGGCAGCAATGGAGTGAACGAGGTCTACTCTTTCTTGCCAGCAACCGGAAGCATCATCACCATCTTCAGTGGAGATATCAAGACCTTTATCTCGTATTTGACGAGCAATCAGGGACTTAGTAGCTCTCAGTATCTGATTTCTGCTGGAGCAGGGTCGGAGCCGACTAGTGGAAGTGGAGCCAAGTTCACGGTTTCTGGATATAGTCTGGTCATTGCTTGAGCTGGAGACAGCTACCCATGGAAGGGGAGGACATGAATGTGATATTACACTCTGCCACATCTTATTTCCAACATGCTAAGAGGCTACAGAATCTCTATTATCGACAGTATCTTAGACAACAGACATCGCAAAATCCTAGGCGGTGTCTGAGCCTTAATGTTTGTGCTGTTGTAAGGGTCAAATTAGGGAACGGTTAGGTCTCAACTCGAGGCACTCTCTTCACGTTGACGCTTTCGTTGGCTCTCGCAACCAACGGCCCTCATAATTATAATGGCAAAGCTCACTCGGATCAATCGCAGCTTCATGAGCTACTCTTGTAGATTGCTTTGCAGTTCACCTTGGCCGTGAATCATCCATTTTGTCTATCACATCGAGTGCGCCTCTAGGTGATCAGGCCTCTCCAGCTTTGGTCATGAGACAGGCTGAGGATGAACGTTGTTAGCATGAGAACGACGAGCTATTTGAGGCAAGTCTCTCCGACGGAACTGTGGGGCAGAAGTAACGCGTATTGCATGCTCCGCCTTAGCTTGGCGAGGTCGGGCTGAGACCGTTGAACGCTTCAGTCTCTAGAGCTCTCCAAGACTCGCAGTTACTATTTGAAGTAACAGACGAATGCGACGACCAGGTATCGCAGTGTACAGTGAGATTGCAAGTGGCGAAAAAAGGCGTCGCAAAAGGGAACCAGCAACGACCTGTCCTGTGACCCTTTGTAAGACAATGCACCACAGTAGAATCGTCATTAAGGATGCTGAGCACAAGGAGAGCATAGTGGCCAACACGCTGCTGTCAAAGTAGCACATCCAGAGACACTCTAGTTCGATGATTACGCCGCCTTTTGAGGGAGAGCATTGGTGCTAGAGCTGCACGACGCTGCTGATACTGTGTCTCGTCTGGGAGACTCCTCTCAAGGTCATGGGGACATTGAAACGATGGCACAGGTATCCCATCTTGCTATGGCGTGGCTTCATGGTGTAAAGCTGGTCGGAGAAGTCTAGATCGGGTATGTTTTCCATGGGTCGTGCCGAGCCGAAGGAAGACCGCCGAGACAATGCCGCGCGTGCCAAGACCATTGATGACGTAAATCATCTCGACGTCAACTGTCATGTGAAGGCCAACTTGGATGCACTGCCACCGCCTTACGCCGCAAGGAAACGTCCCGACTCTTGCGATGATGAGATACCCGCCTCTCTCTTGAGTCGACAGCATCTCCATACACGAAAAAACAACGCGTCAGAGCAATGGCGTACCGGTGCTACACAAACGTTTATGGGGGCACCTACTGCCGTTCGACATGGGACCGCTGGGGAAGATGGGTACTGTTGGGAGTCCTCGTCGCCGCAGCAATCCTGGTATTCCTGATATCCGCGTATGTAATGCCAGTTTCGAAAGAAACAGACAATCATTCACATTCCCCCCAATGTATGCTGACCACCCTCCAAGATGTATCATGTCCCGAAGGCGTAGAAAGGCCGGCAAGACACCGCTCTACGGCACTGGATGGGTTCCAGGAAGTGGCAAACCAACCTACCCGCAACAGCAAAATACTTACGGCAACAATTATCAAATGGGTCAACAACAGTACCCGACTCAGTCGACCAACAACGCCCCTCCCCAGTACAACCAATCTGGTGGAGCCGCGAATGAGTACTACTCGAACGGCAATGTGAACAATCAATATGCGCAGCCAGGACAGTATCAACCTCCGGCGCAGCCGCCACCAGCGCATCAGAGGCCCACGGGATGGCAGTAGGAAAGTGAAAAAGAAGGGTGTAATGGTATGTGTTGGGCTCGGTGTGGTGCTATTTTGTTCCTTGGGTGGCTTCGGTGACGATCGAATTTCAAATTCAGTAATTGTGCGACTAAGAGTACAGAGCCGGCAAGGAAGGATCAGCAGACCAGACTATAAGCGATGCGGCGCACTTCCTACAATGCAATGCCAAAAAAAAAACCCCCCTCCGAAAACTTTGCTTGAGACATTTACTGAATTCCACGGAGAAGTACGCTCCAGTCCAAACGACAAACCCACGACTGCACGATTTATCAGAAGCACGTCCTCGAATCGAATCAGCAGCCCTCCAATCTATGCTCCTTTCCAGCCCCAACAGGCATAGACCCGATTGTGCATCCCTTCCACATATCCCGCAAAACACGTCTCATCACTCTCCCTCTGCATGCTCACAATCTCTTCCGGCCCAAGATCCTCTTGACAATAATATCCAATCGCCTTACGGTTGATCTCCGGAGCATACTTCTGGAAATACTCCCCCTGAGCCTTTGTCTCCGGTCTCGCGGGCCATGGATGTAGCACAAACGGATATCTCCTCATCCCGACATCGAGCAGTCCGGCATCGTTGAAGAGGGATTCCAATCTCTCTCCAACCCTCAGATCAATCCCGAAACGCTTGCACGCAGAGTCGTGGACTGCCTTCGGCCAATGCCAATCCCCATCAATCGGAACATCCATCGAATCAGCGGAATAGTGAACAAAAACGCTCGGTTCCTGGAATTCCATCCAACCGCCAGGAGCCAACAGCTCTTTACAGATCGCAAAGTGTTTCCTCCAATCCTGAACACCGGCAACAAGGAATCTTGCAAAAATCAAATCGAAGGTCCCGGTCTCCAAGCTCCCTGCCTCTACAGACTCGTCAAACCTCCCCTCCAAGTACCTCGCATTCTCCGGCTTCTCATGTATAGGCGGAACAGTAGCCTGGTCGATTCCAATAATCTGCGCATCGGGATATTCCTTCGCCAGTCTCACAGTCGTAGCTCCAGTCCCACATCCAATATCCAGAATCCTCCTCGGTGTCGAGGAGACTGGAGCGTGGATCAGTTTCCCCAACATCAGCTGCTCAAGCGCATGATGTTGGAGCTCCAGACGCTCGTGTTCAGCTTTCTGGGCGGGATCGAAAATGTATACTGCGCCATCTTTCGAGACGGTGGATTTGATGAAAGCATCGTTGATCGTGAACGGGCCAGAATTGGACATTGTGGAGGTGGCAGGAGAGGTTGGCAAAAAGTGCGAGGTGTTTCGGAAGAGAATGAAAAGACATCATCCTGCTGTCTGTGCAGTTGTGAGCGGGAGACTCGCTTGGGGGAGTAGTTGCAGGGGTCGCGTGTACGGCTGAAATGATCCATGTCATGGCTGGCCGCCTGAAGATAGCTGTTCCAATTGACGAGCGTCGTCAACAATGTCTGCAGGTGACAAAGGCGACCCAGCGAACATCATTCCTTGATAATTTTCATCCAGGGTATTAGAAGCCGCACGCTACAGCTGCCCCATATCATACAACTTTGCTACTTCTCGTAATAGCCAGATAAGGTGCTGTTCTATCCCTATTCCCGCTCTCGCTCGTAATCTTACATTCATCTTAGTGGCCATCTTGCTCCTTGCGTCCGTCGCCTTGAACGGCACCGCCGCTTTCGGCGCCCACGCCGGCCTCACGCATGGCTTGCTCGTCTCCGCGTAGTTTGGCAAAGTAAGCTTTGATGTCTTCGGCACCAACCGGTTGTCCACTCTCCGCAAATGGCTGCAGGAAGGCCTTGACCTTATCTCGTACGTGGTTATAGGCCATGACGCCTTCAATAGCACGGACACGGTCCATAGAGGACAGCGCTGCTTCTCCACGGTCAAGAAGAGATCCGCTGTGGACGCTTCGCCCGGCTACCGAGCCATTCTCATCGTGACCTGACTCCGATACTGGTGGTTCGTAGGTATCTTCCTCCTCCAGCAATTGCGGATGTCTGGCCAGGCGAGGAAAGCACTCTGGGCACCGGCAGAGATGGTCACGAAAGTCTTCCTTCACAAATACAGACACAGATTCACTCGATGCAGCCGGAAGCGATGCGTGCTTGGGCGACGTTGTCTCGTGTGGCTCGGTTGCAGCCGTCGTAGTTTCGGTAGTATCCACATCCGGCCTGGCCTTCTTATTGCTCTCCCGTGCATCCTCGGCTTCGTCCTCGGCTCTGCGCTTCTTGCTATCCTCTGTTGTCGTGGCCTCCTTCGTCTCGGCATGTCCGTTGGTCTGCGATACAGACCCAATGGAGGGAAGGGCAGGCAAGAAACCCGGTGTGCCGGCATACTGCTTGATCCATGGATATGCGTTGGCGCACTGGTAGCAGATGAGATTGTCGAAATCGTCCTCGTCGGGGAAGCCAAGTGGTGCCTCGTCTTCTGCAGGTTGCGCACTCACCCCAGTAGTCGTAGCAGGTTGCTGCACACCGTCCTCTCCCTCTTCCTTCACAGTCTCCAGCTGACCTTCATTCTCTTCTTTGGGTTGTTCCGTCTTCGGTACAGGCTGCTTCCTTGGCATGCCCATCAAGCATTCTGGATGCCACCAATCTTCTCCACAGCCCCCGTCTTCAACGTGTCCAAGTCCAAGACATTGAAACATTGTCCCTTTCTCCATCTCTGGATCATACTCCTCTCCACATCCACAGAACTTGCCCTCGAAGTTCTGGCTGTACTTGTTTCCAACACGGGCCTCTTCGCCCGACACGTCACCTTTGCGGCCAGTCTTGGGATTCAGTCGCAGGTTGCAGGAGATGCCGGCATTCTGCATCCTGGTTGTGCCACAGTCGCAGACGAAGTCGCGCTTGCTGAAGATCTCGACGAGATTGTGCTCGCCATGGCAGCTGATGGAGCAGGAGTAGCACACGCCCGCTGGCGTGAATTGTTGATGTGGTGATGCGGGCGGCGGTGTGCATGTGAGACAGGCGTACACCGATTGACGCAATGGGCCGAGAGGTTTGGTGCAAGTGTCAAACTGGTATGGGAGGGCCTCACGTGCGTCGGCCTCGAGGGAGAGTTGGGATGCGATGTACTCCTGTGCCGTTTGGGAGGTTTCCGAGGTCTGCGACATACTCGGGACGCGGTGCAGACCGTTGGCTGGAGGATCAGTGGAAGCCATCATGGGCTACGATGGCAGCAGAGCTAGGAGTTGATATTCGGAACACGAAGGAGTTGTGTTGTCGCTGGTGGTGACGATGATGGATCGCGAACTGGACGCGAACGCGACTGCTTCGCGATTGAGGTTTCGGGGAGACTGTTGATCCGATCCGAGAACGGCTCCTTCCCCGTTCGGCTTGCCATCACGGACCGACTAGAAAGCCCGTGCACATGCCAAGCCGATGTAAGTGAATGGCTGCTACCGCGACGTGTCCGTGGACGGAGGTCAGGACTACCTTACTCCTTCCAATCAGGCGCACCGCCGCAGAAGTCTTTCTTTCCCCGCTAGCGAGGGCTTATGTTGCTCGTCGCAAGGGAGGGGCAAGCAAGCTGGCGAGCGGTCTGTATGGAGACTCTCTCCACTCAAGCTCGCTGTCGATGTTCGCGTCGCTGCAGAGACTGGCCCACAACATGCCTAACCGAATATAGAAAGTGGGTGTAGAAGAAAGTCACGAAGCAGCGCGTCTGAGAAGGAGGCGGTACGGAGATTGGGTCCAGGATCGTGACATTACATTCTGGTGTGGAGCAAGACCGGTTGTCTTGAAAGGCAGAATGATACAATAAGTACACGAAATATCGAACTCCGATCCCTTTTACTGCCCAAACTCCCGCAAGTCCTTGACTTTCTTCGGTCCTTGTCCCTCGTCCCGATACAGACCATCCACAATCGGGTCTCTCTCCTGTCTTCCATTCACAGGCAGCTCATTCAAGAAATGCCAATGCATCGCCTCCTTGTATCCCTCCGCCTTCCAATCATTGATCGTGCCATCTGGGAAGAACTTCAGCGAGTCTTTCGGCGCGGCATCGTGTGCGATGATCATCAATACGTTCGGGTCTGCGTCGAATTGCAACAAATGATGGATGCTTTCCATTGCTGTCCTCGGATCCTCATACCAGCTGCCGTACGGCCCGCCGGTAGAGCATCGATAGAATGCTTTTGTGCGGCTATTCGCCTGGTCTGGGTGACAGTCCGTAAAGATCGAACAGGGACATGGCGAAGGCAATCTTTTGTCGAGAACAGTCCGGGCTGGAATTGCATCTGGAAGCGGAATGTATTCGGATGGTCGTATCACGCCGGTGAAGTGGCATGCGTCGCCGCCCATGAAGATAAAGGTATGCGGCGTGGTCCGAGCAAGAGCTGAGATATGACCTGTTGTATGCCCTGACACGGAGATCAGTGGAATTCGACTACGACCTTTCCAATATACGCCGCACTCACCTGGCACATTCAACACGTAAAAGCTCGCGTCACCGAAGTAGTCGTATGCCTGGAATCCCCCGATCTTCACTTCGTCGCTGAAAGGTGGTTCGATGAAATTACGGCCTTCGAAATCAGCTTCATGGAAAGCCGAGTCTTTGTTGGCGGGCCATCCTGGTTCGAATCTCTTCTTGAAACCAGGTCCAACGACCACATCCGTTGATTTGGCCAGTCGGGCGAGGTTCCCTGAATGGTCGTAGTGCCAGTGGCTGAGAACAAGAGCCTTGATGTCGCCCGGATCAACTCCTCCATCCTTGACGATATCTGATCCCGAGGTCGTTAGCCAAAAGCGTCCAAGATCGAACTCTCTCCCGCTCACCAATGACTTCTTTCTCGACTTTGAGCCCCGGTATGCGATGGCTCACCGTATCGACCACAGATGGCACCAGGTTCTGCCAGTCTGTTCGACAGCCCAGGTCAAAGAGGATTTGCTCTCCTGATCTCTCGTTTCTAACGTGGAACGCGTAGGTAGGGAGATTCAACCAGGTATGTCCATCGATCTGTGGCTCGACTAAGCTGCAATGGCTGTTTAGCTGCTGGGTCGCAAACGTTTCCCTTGGGTCCGGGAGGCTTACGTAGAAGGAGGAACTACGATATCGCATGTGCTGTTGATGATTGAAACATCACACACATCTTCCCCTTCTGGAAGGTTGATAGATGGAGCGGGTCTGGCTTGCGGCTGGTTCGACATGTTCCCTGAGGCTATCCAGGAAGACAGATACCTTGTTGGTTAACCTTCTCCATTCAAACACAGAGACCGATGCCACAGAGCGGAGTCGTTGGCATCCCCGCTTCCCGATGCTCATCGTGACCCTCACTGTGACGCGAGCTCTCCAGCTGGATCAGCCCCCGCACATTTCGCATTGCCCGCAGCTTGTAGTAGCTCAGGTATGTGGTGACACTGCAGACGAAGCTTTCGGTGTCGCATTAAAGGTTCGCAGTCTTGTTCGCGATCTGACGTGCTTGGCAAGAGAGGGCGTAGAATTGGTTTGGAATTGGTTCGTGGCGCGGTATCCCCATAACTCGGCCGCTTCGCTGCTAGAAAGTATGTTGACCAGTCGCCAGATAGCAGATCCCCTCCCCTCATGCGCCTTGCGTTAATCCTGTTGCTGGTCCATTTGGTCAGAGTATGCCGGTCTTGGAAGCTTACCTGAGGTCTTCTCCGCATAGTACAGTCCCCTTCCGTCAGAAGATAGCATCCCTCATTGGCGTTCCTAATCGCTCTTGCACCTATCAACGACGTTACGTTGGAGTTAAGTGAGATCATCCGCAAAGCGGCAAATGTCAGACAAGATCATTGATACATCGTGCCCTACCTACGCCATCCGCAAAAAGCACCATCAAGCTCCCCGCCATTGTGTCAACCACTTCCTCATCACAGGAGCATCCACGGCCTCCATGGTCCTGACAGTCTCGCTCATCTTCTGTGTCTCTTTGGTTGCAAGAGGCGGCAGTCCTCCGCCCTCGGTCAACAAGCCTTCGTAGAAATCGATCAACTTGATTCCCGGCTTCTTCTCAATTTCCTCGGGAGTCTGAGGCGCCTTCTTCAACTCATCCAGCCAGGTTCTGAATGACACTACCTGTATCTCCTTCCCGGTCTCTTGTGCCAATGAGTCTTCGACATGAGGAACCAGGTCGCTCCAGCTCACAGTGTGCGGATTCACGAGGTGCGCGACAGCCAGAGCTTCATCCTGCTGAGCTCTCGTTTCTGCAATGTCGACGACAGACTTCGCAGCGAGGTCCATAGGCACCCAGTCAACAACGTCTTGGTTGCCCAGTCGTTGAGGCACCATGCCGAGAGCCTTGGAGGAGATGACAATACTTGGCAGCCATTCGTGTCGATTCCAGGGCGCCCCGTCGCCTTTGGGGCCAGCCAATTGTCCAGCACGGATCACGGTGGCTGGCACGCCAGCGTCTCTGGCAGCATTAGCCAAGATGAGTGATGCTACATGCTTTGATTCTCCGTAGCCTTGCGGGAGAGGCACACTGTGATCTTCGAAGATTTGCTCGGGTACCTCTTTATCCTCGGGATGGGAGACCGGGTATGCCCCAACGCTGGCGATCGAGGAGATGAATACAATCTGTGTTCTGTACTTGGAATCAAGACTGAAGTCGACGCATCGACGTGTACCTGCAACATGTACACCCTCATATGTCTGGAGCGTCTTGTTGAAGTTGACCGCCCAAGCGCTGTGAATGAAGATGTCGACCGAGCGGAGGAGTCGCTCGTAGATCTCGTGGGAAAGGCCAAAGCGGTCTTGGCCAAAGTCGGCCTGCAAGAAAGTGGCTTTGGAGAAGTCGGCGGACAGCCCGCGGTCCTGGAAGCTTTGTCGTTGGCGAGCCTCGGCGTCTGCTGAGCGGTTGAGGCAGTACACGTGTCCGACTTGAGGTGAGACTAATAGGTCCTGAAGGATGTAATTTCCCAGTGATCCGGTTGTTCCTGTTACGATGTAGGTGTGCCGCTCGGCCCTCTCCTTCGGGCCAGAAGCACGTCGTGATGACAAGTCATGGGTGTACTTCTCAACCATCTTCGCCATCGCTTCTTCTCTGCTCAGCGCAGGTGTAGCATCGCCAGACTGAGGGCCTCGGAGAAGGCCTGCGAGCGCTGCAATGGATGGGTGGCCATAGATGTCTCTTGGAGCAACAGTCGTGCCAGTCGCATGACTCAATGTTGAAGACAGAGCGAGCACTTGCAGAGAATCCATACCGAAGCTGAAGAGATCTTGGTCGTCGCTTGCCGAGTCTGGAATCTCAACCCCCTTCGCTTTGAATACGTTCCGTACAAATGTGAGAGCGGTGTCGAGATCGGCATCAGGCTGTAGTCGGCCGAGGTCATCGTCGCTAGCTTCGTTGGCGTAGATGGCATCTATCTCGGGTTTGTACAAATCCGTGGTTTGTCGTCGGTTGATAGACCCTTTCGGTGACCGTTTGAAGGGCTTGTCCCGCTTCGCAATGGCCACCTTCGATCGCCACACTCTGCCGTGCGCTGGACTTGCCGCGTTTGCTTCTTCGATCAGTGGCCAGAATTCATCAAGCAGCTGCTCGGGTCCTGTGCCGTGCGGGACAAGCGACCATTCGGGCTCAATAATCAGACCGGTCTGGAAGCGTGCTTGGCCCACAACCAATGCTCCTTTGATCAGTGCGTTGCTTTCCAGCGTCTTTTCAAATCCGACCGGGTTGAACTTTTCGCCGTTGCTCAAAACAAGCACATCATCCTTCCGACCTTTGTAGAACCACAGGTTCTTGTTGTTGGGGTGACGCTCGAACAAGTCCTTGGTGCGCCATTCCGAGATCCCCGGAAATGTATGGAAGATTCCTTGGAACCTGCGATCGGCCGGCTTAATGACACACTCGTACAGCGCATCGCTGTCTTGCTCTGGCTCCATGTCGATACCTGAGCCTGGTGCCCATTCAAACGCCCTCCATTCATGTCTGTCTTCCGGCATCCGACATGGCATCAGACCAGCCTCCGTTGAACCAATTACTGGAAGGAGGTGAGTGACGTGCGTAACCTTGTTCCCGATGCCAAGAGCCAGTGGTCCACCTCCGTAGAAACAGTATTCGAGTGTTCCCAAGGCCTCCATGCCTCTCGGTGCTTCGGCAATCTCCTCCAGAACTGACGGAGGGAAGATGGCACATGAAGGCTTGGTCTGCTTAATGACCTCGATGACAAGGTCCGCCATCACTGGCTTCTCTGGCGGCGGAGCTACGAGAGGTGCACGGCAATGGATCGTGCGCCACAAAATGGCTTGGCCCATCATGTGAAAGAAGGGTGCGGTGGTCAGAAGCAGCCTGTCGGACTCCAGGTATGGGTCTTGAACATTGCGCCGTCCCTGCGGCTTGTACAGGGCCTTGGCTGCAGTGACCGTACTAATGCTCGTATGGGTATGGTATATGGGCTTTGGAAGACCAGTGCTTCCACTCGTGTGCAATATGAGGACTTCATTGTCATCCCGATCGCCGGGTGGTCCTTGGTAAGGATGATCGGCGTCTCGGCCTTGCTGCTCCAGCTCCTCAAATGAAGGAATCTGTTTGGTTCGCACATCTGGAAGTGCGGATTTGATGCTGTCGATATGGGTATCCACTCCTTGACTGTGTATGAGGATGTTGCATTTTGTTGTCTTGAAGAGCGAAGCCTGTCCCTCCTGGGAGTTACGGGGCGACGGTAGCAAGGCCTGTAAATTGTTAGCAGGCACGCCAGTACCCATCAAGTGCTGTAAACGAACCTTGTATCCTGCCTTCATGAGAGCGATCTCGGTGACTAAATATCTCGAGTCATTGATACTTCATGAATGTCAGCACTGGCGCTCTGGTCGCAGCGAATTATGTGGTATACATACCCCATGTACGCTGCCACGTCGATGTTCCTCTGGCCAGCGCCGAACTCAGCCTCAATCCATCGACACATGCCATCTACAGCGTTCGCGAGATGGCGATATGTGATGCTTCGCCATCCATGTTTAAGATCCTCATCATTTGGTACAAGGAGCAATGTTTGGTCGGGGTAATCTCTCGAAAGCTCCTCGAGAGTGTCGGGCAGTCTTCTAGTCTTCGCGTAAACGGAATTGGTGTCGCAGATTTCCGTCATGGTGGAATGTTGTTAGTGGGAGAGCGTTATGCTGGATGTAGAAGGTGATAGTAGGTCGTGGTAGGTGGAAGACCAACCTTTATATCATCCATCACCTCGACGCCTCTAGACACAGGATCCTTGGGATAGGAGCCAAACCACAATTCGGCGGAGGCAACGCGGCGACGGCCCGTCATCAGACAGTAGTCTCCGAGTAGGAGCCGCAATAGTTGATCTTGAAACGACAATTTGTCGCAGGCAACGCGTCGACGGCCCGTCATCAGACATTAGTCTCCGCGTAGAAGCCGCAATAGTTGATCTTGAAGTTCCGTACTTGTGCACGAGAGCACGCCAGACGGGCTTGGATGGGTATGCACAAGCGCGTGTCCAGCATCGTTGGGGTTGCACAACTGCTGAACGTCCTCGGCCCGATGTCGTCACTCAATCAGAATCGCATCGAAAAGTAGGTAGAAAGTTCTGCATTGGGATGACTTCACATGGCAATATCTGCAGCTCGCAACATTGCTCAAGGCCGAGGGCGAATCGGTGTGGGTGCGGTGGGGGCGTCTGCTGTGCGTGCCAGTGGAAGCCGTTGCAAAGAAGCCTTTTGGACAAGCTTTCACGAAAGTCCCTTTCGCCGGCCCGCCATGAAATCGGGCGGTGACCCTCCTGTCGATCGAAAGATGCTGTACCGTTGACCGGCGGTGAAAGAAGACCGCACGCCGTAGCACGCCGTAACACGGCCTTATGCGTCACTCTCAGGCTCGGGCTTGTCTCGCTCGTGCAAGGGTGGGCCACGCAGTCGGTGTCTCAGATCTCGGCCTGACAGCCCGACAGACGCCGAGTCCGGGATGGACTTTCGGTTCATGAGCCGGTTGATCTGCTCGACATAAGTTTGTACTCAGACATCCTTTGCGAAGACGTCTGAAGTTCTCTTGCTCGTCGGCCTGGCGAGCAAAGCGCAAAGACGACTCGTGGCAAATGGCATATGAAGCGGCCGTCATCGAACAAGGCTCGACTGGCCGACTGAGAAATGGATGAGCAGCTAAAAGAACGTGTTATCTTAAGGCTTTGAGGCATTTAGGAGAAGGTCCTCTCAAGTCGTCGTCTCCGATATCGAGGCGTGGTGTTCGGCTCGCCCGTGTTCAGGACCGCCGACCAGCCTTGGAGCTACCGCGTCAATCTACCACTAGGCTGAGACGGCGTTGGATGGTGATGTTGGTGAAAGATGGATGGATGGATGGATGGATGGATGGATGGATGGAATGGGAGGGAGAGGAAGACAAACAGATGAGGTGCACTCATGACGCCTAAGGTTAGGCTTTGACAGTCGTGGACTTAGGCCTAAATTCGATGGCCGCCCATCAAAACTTGATTATCGCCCCGTTCTTACGGAGGGCGAGTCAGTAGCACTACCTGATTAGTGTCCTCACCGACTCGACAACTTGGAAGTCGCTAGTGTCAGTAGCGTCAGTGCCCTCGGCCGTAACGGCGGGTACCTAAAGTGGTGGTGAAAACTCCACAAAAGCTGTGAAAGCAACCTAAGCCTAGTTATGTATCAGGTTGTATAAGGTACAGCTGCCTTATTACTGCCCTTCAGGAAGCTGCCTAGAGACTAGAGCCAGCTGTTGGACTTTCCAATCCCGGTCTTCCCCTCATCAGGCGCTTCCCTTCCCCGACACTCCAGCTCCTTCCATGTTGCCAGGTTGTTTTTAGTTTTTAGGGATCGACAGCCAACCACCACACACCCTTGTCTAGTGCCGGACGGGCGCGGCAGGGTCGGGCGGACGGACGGATCGGCTCGGATGCTGTAGCCCCTACTTCGCCTCGCCTCGCCACGCCACCGTCGCTCATCAGGGAGTTGCTCTGCGCACCTCTCAGTGATGCGATCGTACCCTCTGTTGCGCAATTTGGGAGGAAAATCGAGAAGTCCGCAGTTCTCGTCCGGTCGGATGACGGCCGCCATATTTAGTATTGTATTGTACCGCTTCGCCTCGACAGCACAAATCTGTGGAACCAAGTTGCTTCAGCCGAGCATTCTGCATGATTGGCACAATTTGAAATCCGAGATATTCCCTTGTGTACCTAGTAGTCTATTTGAGATGCTGATCCAGTTCAATGTCCTTCAAGTGCATCCTTCACGCCCATCGTCCCCTGGCACTCGGCCAAGATGCGTGCCTGTCTTGCGACTTCCTCGAGTTGGCTAATGACCTTCCCATTGCCCTCTGCGAATCCATAGATTGCGTACGGAATGCCAACTTCGTTGCAGAAATC
This sequence comes from Lecanosticta acicola, assembly GCA_963674455.1. Classification (NCBI taxonomy): domain Eukaryota; kingdom Fungi; phylum Ascomycota; class Dothideomycetes; order Mycosphaerellales; family Mycosphaerellaceae; genus Lecanosticta; species Lecanosticta acicola. The sequence continues at coordinate 48,768 of CAVMBE010000111.1, forward strand.
AATGACCAGCTTCTGAGCTCGTCTCAGGTTGTGTCTTGGCATGCGCGGGTACAGGTGGTGGACTGCTTGGAATTGAAGACCACCATGGAAGAAGTCAAGCCATTCGGGGCAGTCGACGTCCATGGTCGTCCGCAGCATGCGTTGCGGGAATGACTCTGCGACACCCAGGTCGGCAGTGCTCATGGCGAAATGAGACAGCGTGATCTGTACATGCACCGGCATCGTCACGGCGTGGCTGATCCAGACGAAGAGGATGCGATCCCAAGCAGTGGGTATCGACTTGTAGACCGTGAGATAGCCGAACCAATACCAAAAGAAGATCTGTCCTGCAGCCTCGAAGTAGCGGTGCCACCATGCAGGTCCCTTGCGCGGACCTTGGCCCATGATGATGTACTGCCAGCTAAGGGCGTAGAGATTGAAGCGCCCAAACGTGAGGATGGGATAGTAGAGATAGTGCTGGTAGCGCAGCACGAACTTGGCAACTGGGTCGTAAGTCATGATTCTATCGTAATAGGTGCTTCGAAGGCTCTCGAAGAAGCGATGGCTGATGGCGAAGAACGGCATGTGCTGGATGTCGGGATCGTGTTCAGCGCTGTTGGTGACGATATGATGGACATTGTGATTCTGTTTCCACCAGCAGCAGGAAAGACCTCCAATCCAGTTGGCGATGACCATTCCAATAACGCTGTCCACATGGAAGTTATGCGTGATGCCCATGTGGCCTGCATCATGGACGGTGAAGACGAGCTGATGCCACATCATGCCAGTGAACAGTCCAGCGAGAGCGTAATGGCCTGTGCGGAGGAAGAAGAATGCGAGAGCGCCTAGAGCTGCATAGCGGCATATCTCAATCGCGTAGGCCCAGTAGTTGCAATCGTAGAGTCCCTCCGCGTGTAGTCGCTCATCGAGCTGTTTGTACTTAGTAACGATGTTTGCTTGAGTGGCTGGATCCAAACTTGGGAAGACTTCAAGATCGTGCTGGATTTCTTGTTGTGTCCTCTCTTTCGTGGAGTATCTCTTTGGGTCGACGATGGGGTCGCCGATGGCGAGCGTGTCAAGCGACGTGGCAGACGAGTCGCTTGCAGCATCGTCGCTGGCACGCCTCCTGCGAAGAGACGAGCGGTGATCTGCTGGATCAAAGATCGGAGATGGCTCACCCGAGCTCTCCTGGCCCGATGAGTCCTGCTCGGCTTCTCCTCCCATTGTACACGTAGTCTCTCGCTCCTCTTTCGATCGGAAGATGCCTCCTTGGATTGGGGGCACAAAGTCGAGCCACTGGCCCTCGTATCTGCCAATCTGGTATCTCCTCATGAACTGTCGGGTCTCAATGGAGTGAAATGCCTTGACCTCGTTGCTAGCGTCTCTTCCGACCATGTGCAGAATGGCCTTGCTACCACCTGGGTGAAAGGGTAGCCATGCGTCGACTTTCAGCACTTTGCCGTCGACAAGCACCACTTTCCGTCCCTCTGCTATCAACGCTTCGATGTCGCCACGGGAAAGGAGGGTGTCTCGAGATCGGCTCGTCTTTGGCGTACCCATCGTGGCAGAACGGGAATGACTGTGAGTATGGGTGGATAGACAGGGCAGTTCTCAGTCGAGCATTGCTGGAGAGGGCAGTCCAGGTGAATGTCAACGGGAGGCACAAGAGCTACCCTGACTGGTAGAGAAAGAGGTGGACCCTGCATGATGTGGAGTTTCGCTCGGATAAGACGCACTTCCACCGCCTTCCATTCCGAATGATCGTGGATTCTGCCACCGAGCTCAGGCAACAAGCTCCAGAGCATCCGGCACTACTCAACTCACAACTCGCACCAACAACAACAACTCGCGACCTTCTCCATCATCCGAATCACTCCAACACGACTCCGGTCGCTTTCAGGATTGCAGCTCCGAGCATGATCGTCCCCAATCGGTAACAGAAACCCAGACATACCTCTCGTCTCCATCCGACAACGCCCCGCCGACTTCATTCACCATGGCCGAGTTGATGGCGCGACTGCTCGCCTTTCCGCCGGACAAGAAGAACATCAGCCCGAAAGAGTACGACACCAAGGCGCGCGAGTATGTGAAAGATTTGTGGAAGCTCTCTGAGAAGGACCTGAACAAGGAGGTTGATAAGAAGAATGTCCTCGAGCTTCTCAATCCGGCTGTGAACTCGATCGCATACGCCGCCGCGCTCTATATCCAGCTGGATCTGAACTCCAAGAACAAGCAAAAGTCCGCTCAACTAACCGAGCTCCTCGCCATCTTCCTGTCCGAATTCGATCCGATACAAGTGCGATTCATCGGGGAAACATGGCACAGCTTGTTTTTGACCGCCGCGAACGCTGTGGAGCAAGGCGCATTCGACTTCTCCCTGCTCGTCAGTGCACTGCTCAGGCTTGATCCTACTGCCGGCACATTCACCGACCTCCACCTCGAGCTCGTACGGCTGGCCCTCGCCAAGGGTGTTTCTAGCCAGGTACTTCCGATTCTCGACAAGGACATCTACGCTTTCCCGCAGAAATCCGTGAAGAACGTGCAGGAAGACTTTTTGAGCGAGGAGCATGAGTTCAGCAATGCATACATCACCGAGAAGTCGGGCTTCACGGATAAGCTGTCATCAGACAACGTTCTCGAGTACTATCTGCTGGGTGCACACATCTACATCGGCCGCCGGGATTTCAGCCGAGCGCGCTTATTTCTGGAATATGTCTTGCTTTCACCGACCCAAGCCCACTCCGCGAGCGCTCTGCAGGTTGAGGCGTACAAGAAGTGGGTATTGATTGGGTTACTGTCGGAAGGCAGACCATTGCCACTCCCGAAGACTTTCGATCAGGTCATTGTCAAGAACATCCGGGCGCTGGCGAAGATGTACGACTCTTTGGCGGACTCCTTCGAGAAGCGGGATTACAGAAAGTTCGAGGCGGAGATGCAAATGGGAGAGGCCGTGTGGGAGGACGATGGTAACATCCGTCTGGTCACTGAGGCCAGCAGTGCGCTCCTGCGCTTCCGCGTCATCGACTTGCAGAAGACATATGCTGCACTGCCCGTGTCTCGCGTTTCTCACTTGATCGACCTGCCTGCCGATACTACCGCGCAACTGCTCACAGACATGATCAGCCGTGGTTACCTCAACGCCAGCATTGCAAGCTCTGGCGCCGGCGCCGTGCTACGGTTTCACGACACGTTGTCATATCCCACCGCCGCGGTGGACGGAGACCTGGAGAGCCACACCGCGCGGGTTCAAGCGCTGGTGGGTTTCGTTCGCGACGCCGACTACCGACTGCAGCTCACGAAGGAATACGTGGACACGATGAAACGCGCGAAGCGTCAAGGTCCCGATAGTGATCTCGCGGAGGCCATGGATCTCAGTTGGGAGCAGCCGATGGTGCCAGATGATGAAGACGGCGACGAGGACATAATGGGACCGTAGGATGGCATGATGCGGGAAATGTACAAGCAGTGCAGGGACGCCGGGACGGTTTCACCAATCGATGGACACCACTGGAGCGGAGGAGAGATCGAGACGTCGATCGTAGCAATAAGCATTGTGAAATTTAGCGATGGAGTTGCATTGTGCTTTGGACGAAACGACGGGATGAGGCACGCTTCTAGATTTGCACCGCTGCTGCTGTGGAAAAGCTTCTTGCGTGAGCACGGCACATGAGATATTGCTCCGATAGACACGACTGAAAACAGATAGTCGTCTGGAGTCCATTCAACGTCTTGTGACTAGCTTCTCCCCCAACAGTTTCCTCCGCCCTTCGAGCTCTCCTTTAGTCTGAACAGGCGGAGCTCGTAGGGCAGCATCGGTCCACTGACGGCGACCATCCTAGGGATGCGTATACTTTCGCTATCTTTGAGTCGTTAAGTCTTTGGATCGGCCTCCTCTAACGGTCGGATGTTCACTTCTCCAACTCCTACGGCAAGTGGCTGATAGTGAGAGTCTTATACACGTACGGTGTCCGAGCGCGGTATACTATGAATAGGTATAAATGCGAGTCCCGAATAATCCACATACTTTACCTATTTTAAAATAGTCAAAGAGGTAGGCCTATAGTCTACATAGTTATCGTCTGGTAGGGCTGACTTGTTAGGTACGGATATAAGACGTCTACTTACGTACGCTTACTCTGATATATTTCTATATCTGATTATCCACCTCACCCCTTGAAATCGAGATGGATATACACACTACACATATCCTGAATGCTTCTAACTATTGAGAATTGGACGTATCAATCTGCCTGCCGAACTCCGTCTGCCCTTTCCCCCACTACTCAGCGCCCGCCAACGATGCATACGCCACACGAGACAAGCCTCAAGGGTAAACGGGCAGCTGACTACCTACCTAACAACTCACTGCTCCTACGCCACCGTGGAACTGCATATCGAGATCGAACAAGAATCCAAAGTTCGGATCCGTGGCTTGACCCAGATATGACCATTCGGCGTAGGTCTGGGGTATGGGCCCGGAAGCGTAGTCTTGCCAGGTGTCTGCGGCATCTTGCTTGCGATCCTCGTCTGGCACGCCTCGGAGCCGGATGTTGTGGACCGATTCCGGGCACGTGAGGATGGATGGATCGAGGCCAGCCAGTTCCCAGGCTCTGCGCATGCGTCAGCTGTGGTCTACAAGGCTTGGGGGTGGGATAAGTCATACCTATCTCGAGCTCGTCGGAGGAATCTCCACGCCTGTCTCCCTCCACTGTGCAGCGGCCTCGGGTCCGGATTGCCATCTTCATGAGACACAATGCCGCAGTCATCGGATCCGATGCACTTGTAGATCGCCAGATCGACGAGTCGCCTGGTCTCCTGCGCTTCGGGATCGTCTGGATCGTCTTCAAGGTCCGAGATCAACGCCATGATGCTGTGGAGTGGCTGGTGTTGCCCGGGCCAGCACCAATGCCAGGGCTGAAAGTCGCTCCTCTCGGCCAGTCGGAGGAAACGGTGGACATATTCGCGGCAGTACACGATGACACTGGCAGGCTCGTTAGCGTCAGCGAGAGCGACGGCGGAACTGCTCGAACTCACTTCGGCTCCTTCTTGCGAAGCACAGGCAAGAGGTCATGCCTTCTCATGGGACCGTACATGACCGAGTATGGCTTTGCCGCCCAGAGCGCGAACAGCATCCGCGCGAAATGCGCGAGCGCAGCGTTGGACTCGGTATGACGGATAGCATCGATGTCGCTGCCATCATACGATTCCTGCTTCGGATGCAGCCTCTCGATCGAGTCGATCTGGCTTCTCCGGCATTCCATGTCCTTTTTGACCTCACGCGTGATCTCCAACATTCGATCCAGACCTTTTTCGGAAAGAAGACTGCTGTGGAGCAAGTGCAAGATTTCATTACCCATCTTGTAGAAAGCGAATCGTCCACCGATGAAGATGCCGAGTATGGATTTGCTTGCATTGCCATGGGGTTCCAAGTCTTCTCTGATAGCTGCGGCACTGAGCTCGCTGACGGGCAACACGTCGTACAATCGACAGTCAATGATGGGGGGCAAGCCGGACGCGAATGCCACCTGTGCGTCGATTGCAACTACGGACCACCAAATCTGGCGGCGAACGTGCACATCCACCGGAGAGAAATGACCAAAGGTCGTTGGCTCCTTGTGTAGACCTGTCGCACGATCAGCCACGTGTAAGACACCGGGGCGAAAGAGGGCCTCCAAGTACCGAGCATCTGCGCCACCCTGACACAAACACCGATGAAAGAACAGCAGGTCAACGGCTGTTCCTCTCGGAGCCAAGTGGAGTCCACAATGATGAAGGCCGATAAGGACTGTAGTGACGGTGACTGAGGGAAATCGGAGAGGCGGATCGCGCGTACTGCCCGGCGATAGAGACGTGTTGTCAGGGCCTCTCTTGTTACATCTCCACCAAACACCGTTGAGAGCCTGTACCGTGGACACACAACCGAGCCAGCGAACGTCACGGCTGTCAGAAGGCATAGGAAGTGAACACTCAGTACATAGTTCGGATCTCGATTGTCAAGCCTGGCCTGTGTCAGTGCTGAACATCCGATGGCGCGTACTGTCTGTCTGTCCATCCGCCACGACGTACCAACGCTGAAATTTCCGCACCTGCACCAGAAACGAAGGCGCGTGAAATAGCGATCGTTTCGCGTGGAACCCACCTACATACGACCAGATCAAGACCTCGCACTGCTCCTTGGACGGTAGACCAGCCAGTATCTCTTCAATCGAGGGCGCCTGAGAGGTCACGAGCGTATTGTCCTGCGGAGTCCCAGCCGGCATGTTTGGGGAGAAATCGCCATAGAGCTCTCGTTCCCGCTCGAGTCCTCCGCTCTCCGTACTACCATCGCATGTGCTTCCTGATGCAAAGCGTGGAGATGTCAGTGGAGGTGAAGCGGGAAAAGTCTGCCTAGTCCCACCTCGCATTTGCGGCTCTCGGGAGTAGCCTTTCTGGTCGCGGAGCAAGTCATTGATGGCAGCGACCTTGGAGACGAGTCAGTGTTGGCTCCCAGCAGCAAGACGTCAGAGCATCACTCGACGGCGCGTGGCCATGGTCCTCGAGGCGGACCAGGAGTCCGACGACGTACCTCTTGACTGATGAGTGCAAAGTGCGCGCTGGATATGTAATGGCCTTTGGTATGCGGTCCCACATAGAGATGTCCCGCATCCCGACTTGGGGTCTTGGAGTCTCGAATGGGCGTGGGTGCGATCAGTGGGTCTACCGGCCTCGATTCTTCTGGCGGAGTACCTAGTTCGGGGAATCAGCACAGGTGGGTGGCTATGGGGACATCGAGGACCGCCTGTTCTGGCTACAGACTCGTCTGCTGTGGAACATGCGCCGCGGCCGCCGCTCGCGTAAGATCGTAGAGTCGACTGGCTCTCGAGGCCAGCGTTGGCGTTTCGTCTGCGAGCGAGTCAGCGTGTGCGTTCTGGGCACATGGGGACTTTACAACTGTCGGCATCTTACCGATCATCGTGATCGATGCCGGTGGCGAACGCACGGCGGCGTACGAGCATTCGATGCCCGCTCGAGCGCATCTTCCACATATGGGTCGTGTCTGCCGACGATCAGGAGTCAGTACAAACAACGCCTCTCCCCACTGAAGGATCCTCCCCAAAGGAACAAGAAGAAGGGGAGGAGCTCGAATGACCTTATCGCAGCCAACTTTTCTGCGTCCGCACGGCACGCAGGACCTTGGCGCTCGAGGCCGAGAGGGCCTGGAGACTTTGGCGGTTGACGACATACGACGGGTATTTGGGGCGCACACGCACACATGCGCACGCATATAAGGGGACAATTATTATCACTACTATCCGAGCGCGAGAGCCTAGCGACACCGCAAGCCGTTCCTTCTAGAAAGCGCGCAGAAAGGACCCGTGCCCGGCGCGACTGGTGTGCAATTCGAAGGGACGGTGAGCTGACTGGGAGGGAAGCGCACCGGTCTGAGCTCGAGACAAGGAGCAGACGAGCTTTCCGGGAGCTTTCCGGGGTATCATTCCAAGGGTATCCCATGTCTTTCATAGCGCGTGAGTGTCATGTGGAAGCACGATCCGTCCGCGCTGCTCGATAGACTCTGCTTCCAGTCCAAGTCCCGAATCATACTCATCCCCACCACCCATCATGTTTGCGAACATTCCGACTCCGACTCCACCTCTCATTTCGCCGGCCCATGTGGCTGCCCATGCGTGTTGCTGCGATGGGTGCTGATGCTGGTGCTGGTGCTGTTGCTGTTGCCGGTACCCGTTATCCTTGTTACTACTCTCGTGCTCACCACCTCTTGCCCGGCTGTCTCCCGGCGGCGACTGAGGCGTCCTGATGACCGTCGTGGTCGGCGAGCCCATGTCCACGGAAGCCACGGGGCTCCATGCGCTCGTCGGATGGTGCCAGGAGGTCGACGCTGGTACACTAGCCAAGCCGCCGCTGGTGGGCGATCCTGATCCCGTTGCCGCTGGGTATCCCGTGGGGAAGCTGTGTCTGTGAGGCAGGAAGGCCGGTGGCTGCGTGTACCGCGAATAGTCGAATGAGCCAAAGGCTCCAGGCACGAAGCTCCCCGGTGCTGATGTAGGGATTCTGGAAGCCGCCGAGGGGCTGAGATCTTGCGTGGATGGTAAGCACGGCCCGTACATTGAGGCTAAAGTGGGCGACCCGGATGAGGAGGCCTCAGGTTGCCCATGCAGCGATTGACTCGGTAGCTGGAGATTGAGCCTGTTCTTCGACACACCTGTCGCATTGTTTGCCGCACTACTAAATTGGGACTGCGCATGCATCGACAGGCGGTGGCCGTGGGATTGGCTGCGCGGGTCCAGCTTCAGACCGCGCAACGCTGTCAGAAGATCCTGGGCTTGAGGCTTTTCCGGGAGCGGTGGGACCGTCTTGATATTGGATTCTTTCAGCAAGCGGTACAGCGTGAGAAGCCCTGTGGACAGCTGCTCTTGCTGTTCTTCGAGATACTCAACATACTCTCGGGGATACGGAACGGTGTAGTGCCAATCGCTGGAAGTGGCGTCAGAATCAATGCGGTAGGAAAAGACGCTGTTGTGAATGACCTCACCTGAAATAGCATGCCGAATGACTTTCTTTGCATCGCAGGCACGGATTTCCGCCATCACATGTGCGCTTCTTTGCTCGACATCTCACACACGCCTTCTCCGCCCGTCCCTTCAGAGTCTTCCGGACTCTGTCCAGCTGTGGTCGGCCGTCGTGCTCCGCCTGGTCACGTTTCATCATGCAACCAGCCGCCGAGCTTTCGCAAGGCAGTCTTGACCGTCGACGATGCTGCTTGCTGCGAGGAGGAATCCAGACTCATGCGGCCACCAAGCAGCGGCGTCGATTGTTCTGCAGGCGCAAACGGTTCCATGATGACCAGGAGGCAGCATGCCGCTTATTTGAGAGGACATAGCGGTTGCGCGCCAGCCGTCATGGCAGTGTGTCGTCGAAGGGGTGAAATTGGAGTATTTGAGGATGGAGAGTCGGGCCCGAAGGCTCACGCCCGAACACTCCAATCGACGCGATCCGATGTCGAAGGAACTCGGACTGGCCGGTCGATCGAGATTGATCTCGGGATTGCTTGTTAGCCGCAGAGGTGTTGTCATTGGTCACTGGGAAGGGGACACGAAGCTGAGCAGCATGCAGGCCGGGAGGGTGCCCTGCAGGTCGGTTCAGCATGCTTGCCTTCTAGAAGCCTTCCTTTCAGATGGCGTGGAGAAGGTTCGGCGTGAGGCAAGCGTCGTTCTCAACGCATACTGGCTGAAGTGAAGGCGCCAGCATCGCGTTATCTCGTAGCCTCGTAGGGCCAGTCGCGATCTGGACTTCAGCTCGGGCGGACTCCAGATCGCGGGTCTAGCTGCGCGCCCGAGCGATGGCCTCGGGGAGATATTCGAGATTTCAAGACATCCTGCAGACAAAGACCGAGATGATGGATACATGGCACAAATGGCATTATGCTGTCGCGTCATCGTGGCCCTGCTATCGAGCGAGGTCTGGTGCAGGCGACCGTCTGGATGAAACCAACTTAGCGGCGGCGGCGGCGGCGGCGGCCAGAGAACACGTGCTATCACATGAAAATGGCTCCTTTGCGTGTTAATATGGAAGTCATGCCCCGCAGTCGAGAATGGGGTAAATCGTAGGCGGCGACGTAACAAGTGACGGATCAAGCAATGCTTGGTATCGATAGCGTCTCGGGACCATTGTCGGAGGTTGTGTTGCTGTTCTCTCTAGTGCGTTGTGAGATGTTTTGTGTGAATCAGGAATATAGGCTGTGATAATTGCTTGGCGTCAGTAACGGCCGACTTTGCTCGTGATGTTCTCCTCCCTGGCACGCTAGTCTCCAAAAAGTAAAAACGTCCTTACCGAAGCACTTTAAGCATCGACACTTACAGCGGAGGCAGGAGATCGCAAGCGATGAGAATAGTACACGATGGAATCATTCGATGGCATTGAGTGCAGTGGGTGGCAGCATTGGATCACGTGCTGGGAGGATTCCAGGCAAGGATTGACGAGTAAGGTAGGTGAAAGGTAGCTAGTCTAGTCACGCCAGAGAAGTATTCATATTATTTATCTTTCATTCTACAGCTCGGCGAACACAAGTCTTAGTAATCGACATGTGACGGAGAGTTTCGGGGCCATCTCCGTCCCGGGTGAGTCCGGGCCGCCAATCCACGGGCGCCGGGGAAGCTTTGCGATCTGCAGCTTCACATACTGATTAATCCAAACAACACCACCCACACATCTTCCTCCCCGTCACAAGGAATCCGCCCCTCTCACACACCACTCCGCCCGCCATGTTCAAGGCTCTGATGCTCCGAGCGCCCGTACGGCCAGCGTCGGCGGCCTTGCGAACAGCGACGCCCTCCTCCGCCATTGTTCGCGCCGCACCATGCACATCATCCCTGCTACAGGACCGGTTGTCACAACGTAGAGGATATGCCACGGAGTCTGGTACGCAACCGCCGTGCTAAGAAGATGGGATGGAACGCTAGCCGTGCGGAATACTGATGCGTGAAGTAGAGGAGAAGGATCTGGTCATCATCGGAGGTGGCGTTGCGGGATATGTCGCCGCCATCAAGGCCGGCCAGGAGGGTCTCAAGGTGCGCAGACGGACAAGTCTTCCAGAGTGCATCATGACCACTGGCTGACAGTATATGATATCGCAGGTCGCATGCATAGAGAAGCGCGGCTCGCTGGGCGGTACATGCCTCAACGTCGGCTGCATTCCCTCCAAATCCCTCCTCAACAACTCCCACATGTACCATCAGATCCTCCACGACACCAAGAATCGCGGTATCGAAGTCGGCGATGTCAAGCTCAACTTGGCACAGATGATGAAGGCCAAGGAGACCTCCGTGAGCGGACTGACAAAGGGAATTGAGTACCTCTTCAAGAAGAACAATGTGGAGTACATCAAGGGCACCGGTGCTTTCGCCGACGAGCACACCGTTGCCGTCAACTTGGTCGAAGGTGGTGAGACAAGTGTGCGCGGAAAGAACATCCTAATTGCCACCGGCTCCGAGAGCACACCGTTCCCAGGCCTTACTATCGACGAGAAGCGCGTCATCACATCCACGGGCGCTATCGCATTGCAAGAGGTCCCTAAGAAGATGATCGTTATTGGTGGTGGTATCATTGGTCTCGAGATGGGCAGCGTGTGGAGTCGATTGGGCTCGGAGGTCACAGTTGTGGAATTCTTGGGCCAGATCGGCGGTCCTGGCATGGATGCTGAGATAAGCAAGAACATTCAAAAGACGTTGGGCAAGCAGGGCATGAAGTTCATGCTCAACACCAAGGTCAGCAACGGTGACGCTAGCGGCGATCTCATCAAGCTTGACGTCGAGGCTGCCAAGGGAGGCAAGGAGCAGACGGTAAGTCAGCACGCGGATCATGCAATTGTTGAGACTAACCTTTTTCTCCCCAGCTCGAAGCAGACGTCGTCCTCGTTGCCATCGGCCGTCGTCCCTACACTCAAGGTCTCGGCCTGGAGAACGTTGGCCTCGAGACCGACAACCGCGGCCGCCTCGTGATCGACTCCGAATACCGCACCAAGATCCCACACATTCGCGTCATCGGCGACTGCACTTTCGGACCAATGCTTGCCCACAAGGCTGAAGAAGAGGCAGTCGCGGCCATCGAATTCATCACCAAAAATTACGGTCATGTCAACTACAACGCCATTCCCTCCGTCATGTACACTCACCCCGAAGTCGCCTGGGTTGGACAGAATGAAGCCGAACTGAAGGAGCAAGGAGTCAAGTACAAGGTTGGAACTTTCCCGTTCAGCGCCAACAGCAGAGCGAAGACGAACCTCGACACGGACGGTCTGGTCAAGTTCCTCGCGGACGCGGAGACAGATCGGATATTGGGAATCCACATTGTCGGACCCAACGCTGGCGAGATGATTGCAGAGGGCACATTAGCACTGGAATATGGGGCAAGCGCGGAAGATGTGGGCCGGACAAGCCACGCACACCCGACATTGGCTGAGGCGTTCAAGGAGGCGGCAATGGCAACCTATTCGAAGGCGATACACTATTAAGCGAGAGACCAGTCGAAGAATTGATTTGATCGAGTCGCGATCTCCGTAAGAGGGTCTAACGGGAATGGTCGGTAACAAAGCGGCCGAAAATAGGAGAGCATCATTGCATACGAGTCCCGAGTTTGCATGCCTGTCTATAGCAGTTGAGGTGTATCATACCAACGGGCGCTTGGCGCCAGAAGGATACCACGGGGCGTCCATGCTAATCGTCACCTGCCCTTCGTTGCCTGTCGCCTCGAATACAGGATTATTCCCTCCCAGCAATGCACGGCGAGCGACTCGACCTGCTTGTAGATCTTCGGTATTGTGATTACACACAGTCCACCCATCGTCTCGCCAAAACACTCGGTTCTCCGGATATTCCAGCCTAATAGACACAAGCCCTACGCTGCGTTCCATCATGACAGGTGACAGGCCTGAGGGAGTGCTTCACCATCAGATCAATCCTGGCCCTGATCAAGGCTTGCATCGCCCCATGTACCGCGGGTACAGACATGTGTCGCGGACGGTGTGCTGGTTGCACAGCCAGGCCAGGAAACGCTCCAGACCCAATCCATAACCGCCATGAGGACTGGTGCCGTAGCGCCGCTGGTCGGTGTACCAGTAGTACGGGCTAGGATCCATTCCCTCTCGCTGGTATGCTGCCATGAGTTCGTCGTAGTTGTCCATACGCATCGAGCCTCCAACAATCTCACCGACACCGGGCATCAGGCAATCGACGGACTCTGTGACGCGCGGATCTTCCCTGTCCTTTTGCATGTAGAAGGCCTTGATCTCCACTGGGAAGTGGGTGAGGAAGATCGGTCGGTTGATGATGTCGGTCATGCGACGCTCAGCTGCCTCGGCGATGTCATCACCAAAGGAGTGAGGCTGGCCTTCCTCGTTTGGGATATCATGTTCACGAAGCCATTCAACGGCATCAGCGTACTTCATGCGCTTGAAGGGTCGCTCTGGCATTTTGAAATCCTTGTTGAGTTCCTGCAGCATGGCAGCTATGCGCGGGTTACCCAGGACAATCTCAAGAACGCCACAGATGATTTCTTCCAAATGATCAAGGAGGTCGTCAAAGGTTATGAAGTCCAACTCGGCCTCGACGTGTGTATATTCGGACAAGTGTCGGCGGGTAAGGGACTTCTCCGCACGGAATGACTTCTCGATACAGTAGACATTGCCAGCAAATGGGATGGCAGTCTCGAGGTAGAGTTGAGAGGATTGGGTCAGATACGCGGGCTCATTGTAGTAGTTGAAGCCGAAGAGCGTACTGCCTCCCTCGACCTGTGTCTGCACGAGAGCAGGTGGTGAGACCTTGACGTAGCCGAGCTCGTGGTATTTGACGTTGAATGCATGCTCGACGGCATCGCGGACAAACATGACGGCGGCGGAGGTCTCGCCTCGAAGGACAAGGTGACGGCGGTCAAGCAGGGTCTGGGCGTCACCCTTGGCCTGGACCACATTGGTAATGGCGTCGTCTCCTCCAGGTGCCTTGCCCACGATTTCGTAGTAATCGGCGTGCAGCTCGCGGTTGTCGGGAGCATGAGCACCGGGAGGCACCTCCCACATTTCACCCGTGATCATCATGCTCGTCTCGCGAGTCAGTGTGAGAGCGTCGTAAGTCTTGGCGAGGTCGCCGGTGAGGACGCATTGCATGTAGCCGTGACCGTCTCGCAGGGTGACGAAGAGAAGCTCTTTCTGTTGTCGAAACCGATGCACACGGCCCATGACGCGGACTCGTGTGCCCCTGTCGCTGCTGCTGTAGTCGACCTCCTTGGTCCTCTCCCCACTGCCCAGCTTGACCACTTCCGGCCGCTTCTCGCCCAGATGGATCTTGACGGCCTTGGGCAGGCTCTTGTCTTCGGTGAGCTGGATCCTCTTGGCCTCCTCGAAGACACGCTGCCGCTCTTTCTCCTCCTGCTTCTGCCGTATGGCCAGCTCCTTCTCCTTGCCCAGCTTCTTCTTCTGTGCATCTGCGTAGTTGATAACCTTCTTCATGGCCGCTTTGGCCGCGGGCTTGTACGTCGCTACCTCCTCGTCGCCCTCCTTTTTCTTGGTGAGGTAGGAGGCTTGACCCTCATGCTGCATATATGCATATTGCAAGGTCCTGAATGGCTTTTCGGAGGAGCCGTCGGCTTCGCTGCTGTCGAGTCCCGTCTCTTCGTCCACGTGGATGGGCTTCTTCTCCGCGTCCGCCATGATTGCTCACCTTGGTGTTAATCTCCGCGTCGATGTCCAACGGCGAGCGCTTTCGGAGTCAGTCTGGCGTGGTTCAGGTTGGGGGAATGTTTTTACTAGTCAATGGGTGGATGAAGCGAGTGACTCCTCTGAAGCTCTCCCAAAATCGTCCGTGCGGCGGGGTGAAGAAATTCGGTTTCAACTTATTAGGTATTGTACCTTGATGTCGGCCGGTCCGGGCTACAACCTGAGGCTGCCGGCCCCACCTTAGTCCTCTATTCCTCTACCTAGGCGTAGTACCATATCGTGACTATCCCTGTGATGAATGCAAATGCCTTGTTATTGATCCCCGTCTAGATACGATGAGAGATTCCGCCAGCCCACAGTCGCATATGCCTCTCTCACGACCCGTTCCGCTCCGTTTCGTCCCGTCCCGAGCCGCGTCGTCCCGACGACAGGGGCTAAGTTACATATGTCAAGGCGAATGTACATGATCTTATCGTCCTCGACCACGCCTAGGCCATGAAAGATGGCAGAGAAAGTCATTGCACTTACACGTCTTACCCATCTGGAACCCAGCGACCGTCTCCTCATGCATTCAACCGCATCGTTCCGGCATCGACTAGCCTGCCTCCGAAACGCGTCTGAGGAGTCTTGCGTCTCCCCGGAGAGTTCATCGAGAGGGCCTTCAAGAAATCCAAGGCGAAGGTAGTGCGAGATGAATCTCTCCATGGAATAAATCAGTCTGACCTCGCCAAGAATTTCCAATGGGAAATGGTTCCCGTTCCGCTACCTCAATTTCTCATATCGCGCCCATCCTGAGAACTCAGGCATGCCGACCAACTCGTTCGGATGATTAATATTGAACTTCTTTTCAAGGAACAACGTGGCCAACGACGCGTTCTGCACGTGCATCGCTCGAGGAGCGGCGCCATGTACACGCGTAGAAGCGCTGGAGCTCTACCAGACGTTGGAATTCCTTTGCCGCCATGGCAACATGACATTTGCCTCCCTCAGCAGCGACCGCGTTATCCGAGAAGTAGTCGATGATCAATTTGCGGCCGTCCTGGAAGCAGTTGTGGTTCCACTTGACGTGCAATTCTGGTCCTGAATCATGCTGGCGTCTCCCTGAGCACGTGTGCCCCTTGCTGGCTTTCCATTGCCTCTGTGTTGTGTGGCCGGTATTGACGCTGGACAAAGCTGGCTTGATGACTTCGGATTGGATATTGGCTTGTTTTGCTTGCTTGGCTCGAGGTTCGCGAAACCGCAATCTCAGACAGCTGAGCCCCGTCCTCATTCCAAGAGACGTGTGAACGGACTGTCAGCATGCTTGGAAGACGACAGACAAGAAGGTGAAAGTGTATGAAAGTGGTGCGTTCAGGTGGAGAAGGATGTTTGCAGTCTGTCGCTCGGGGTTGTGCTCGTGTGGAGGCAGATGATCAGCCGCACCTCGAAGCTGTGTGCAGTGTAGTAAAGCGGTAGAAAGACTGGACGGCAGATCCTTTCTACTTGGAACTTATCGCAGTTCTGGCAGAAGACAGTTGCATTCATCGGCTACCAACTGTACGATGCAGCACGAACGTCGCGTGAGGTCCTATGAGAGCCTTTCAAAACAGCCCTCTATCTCTGCTCAGTTCTGTTGAGTCTGTCTGTCTCGAGTGTCAATGATATGGAGGGTGGTCGATCGTTCAAGGGTCGTCGGTATAAGCCGGGGGGTCTTCGGAGTCAGCTGGCTCATCCTCACGTTCGTGCAGCTCTCGCTCAACACGTATGGCCCATAGCGCATTGCCGGCAGCCAGCGTGAGCAAGAACAGCATCGCAAACACCGGCACCAGTTCGAGAATCATATAGACTGTCCCGATCCACGTGTACTCCCAGCGTCGCTTCTTAGTCTTGATGAACTCGTTCCTCTGCTTCTTGGTGAACTGTTTGAGCTGGAAGTAACGCCAATTGATGAGAGGCCCGGCTCGATAGCCTGTCAGGAGCAGGTATAGCGGTACTCCGACGAAAGGAACAAAGTTCAGAGGCAAGAGAGCGACCGTCTCAACGATCTGCCGCACTGAGAAGGGCGCAAACTGGGCACCTTTTTCTCTCGGTGCAAGTCTTTGATATGGGTCGAGCTCTTCAGCATCGTCGGACACATCCCGTCGATGCTTCACCAGGCGCTCGTACCCCTCGGCTACCAGAACGGCGTCGAAGATGTCCACCTGGGTGTGATCCACAAGTAGTGCCTCAAACATCAGCTGAATGATCAGCGAGCCGACCTCCAGGATAAAGAAGGTGGCATTCACCCAAGCGGATCCTTTGTAGTGGAAAAGCGCGAGAAAGGCGACGACGGGCAGATAGGCGGTCAGGAAGAGAATGGCCAGGATACAAGTCGACAGCAGCGTAAGTGGTACGAGTCGACTTCGCAGTAGCGGGTGCAGGAAGCGATGGGTGGCGAAATACCACATGCCTTTGAAGGGGTATATAAAGGAAGGCGAGAAGTTGGCTCGTGCGAAGCGCCTTATTGCGCCGTTGCGGTCTTTGTCACCGCCTCTCCGCGCCGCTTCGTTGGACATGGTGGATGTTTTCGTCTTCCAGATGTGGCGTGAAATGCCTACTCAAAATGTGCGTGACGGAGTCCGTTCTCTCGGAAGTAAGGTATCCACGGATGGATGTAGGGGCTGAGCCGGAAGGGAGCGTCCCGTCCCGTCTGAGCTTCTCGGCCCGCGCCGAAGCTGGCATCCGGGACCGGCGCTTTGCCCAAGCTGGTTGACCCTCCAACAATCTTAAAATAACACTGAATATCCAACGTTCCTGCGTCTCCATGTCATCGATTCCCAATCTCAACACGCTCCGCTCCGGACGTCGTGGTCCTCGACTGCGCGAGCGTCGCGGTTCCCGTGGGCGAGGTCACCGCGTCATTCTCGGCGAAGAGGACATCGAAACGTCGAGAGATCAGGTCATCCAGCAGACAGACAACGATGCAAGCAGCAGCCGAATGAGCGCCGTCGAGTCAGGATACTTGGAAGACCCATTCGCGAAATCTTTCTTTCCAGCGGGACAAGAGGTGGCCAGAAGGTATCCCATCATCAATCGTGGAACGTATGTCAGGACTAAGGGAATCGACCGCCTGGTGAGCTGCTTTCTTAATACAGATCCAGATTCTGAAAAGCAAATTGTCTCCCTTGGTGCGGGGTCCGACTCTCGCTTCTTCCGCATGTGCGCCGGAAAGCACAATGTGGCGTATCATGAACTGGACTTCGAGTCGAACGTCACCCCCAAGCGAGCCACCATCAGAAGTTCGGAGCAGCTGTCTCGGATGGCCCTTGGGCAAGAAGGCGGATCGACATACCATCTGCATGCAGTCGATCTGAGAGATTTGACACAGAAGTCTCCTCCAGCTATCCCTGGTATCGCCCCAGATGTACCCACGCTTCTGGTTAGCGAATGCTGCCTTTGCTACCTGCCTCCGGAACAAGCAATCAGTGTACTCCAATACTTCACCATGAATCTTCAAGGTCCGCTTGCAATGCTTCTCTATGAGCCAATAAGACCATTCGACGCTTTTGGCAGGACCATGGTCTCGAACCTGGCATCGCGTGGCATTGAGCTGCGGACCGTAAAGCGGTACTTTTCGCTTGAGGGGCAACGAGAGCGTCTGAAGTTGGCAGGATTCAAAGACGGGCAAGGTGCAAGAGATGTGCACGAAATCTGGTCAAGCTCAGAGTGGATCAGCGGAGCCGAACGTGAGCGCGTCGAAAAGCTGGAGTGGCTCGATGAGGTCGAAGAGTGGAAGTTGCTCGCAAGTCACTACTGCATCGCCTGGGCGTGGAGAGGCGCTTGGTTCGAACAAGTCTGGAGAGATATTGCGGGTGGCAGGAGTTCATCAGAAGCGCAAGACGACGATTTCGAGAGGATCTAAGGCGTCCATCTCTCAAACGAACACCTGCATGTCCCAAGTCAGAAGTTCTGACAGCCTTAAGCTGGCTACTATTACAGCGTGAAAAGCAAGCTACATCTCGAAGAGCGTCTGCAGCTGTGGACATATTTGTATGCAGGAAGTATGTAGACAGATCCCAATGGAACATACGTTGCAGGATCATTAGGCGAGAGTCCGCTCGCTATAGCTTTGCACGCTAGGGAACTGATTGCAAGAGGGATTGTGCTAATATTTATAGTCGCCGCTATCCTACTTAAGTACGTGCGTAATGGCGTTGTGCTATTGTTGCTGTCGTTATGGTTGTTTTCTAGCTGCACCTAGATTTCCAAAAATCGGGGGTCTCGAGATGACGGTAGTGTGACGGCCGCTAATGTCGATCGACGTAAACGCGTTGGCACACGCTAGGAGTGTAGCTGGGAGG
Organism: Lecanosticta acicola; assembly: GCA_963674455.1. NCBI lineage: Eukaryota > Fungi > Ascomycota > Dothideomycetes > Mycosphaerellales > Mycosphaerellaceae > Lecanosticta > Lecanosticta acicola. Next base: position 67,269 of record CAVMBE010000111.1, read on the forward strand.
TGAGGTGCCAGTGCTGATGTAACTAGACGATGGATTAGTGGGCAACGACAAGTTCCTTGCGTAGACAAAAACCTGCAGCGACTAAGGGTTAGTAGGCACGACCGTAGCAGACTCTATATTAGTAGTAAAGCGAGCGCGGGCCCGGTGGTAGTCGAGAACTGGACGTATAGAGTCACGCGTCCGTTAGCATTAGTAGACTGCCTGTTAATAGACTCGATAGTAGTAGCACGACGGGTGACTCTAGCCGTAGCTATACTACCCGAGCATGTAGTAGCGTTGTTACTATTGTTCTAAAGATTACAAGTGTCGGAGATCTATCCTATAGGCATACTAAGCGACGAATAGGCGATCTTCCATAAGAACGATTGTCTATAAGAACGAGTAAAGAGGTACTTAAGAACGAGTAACGAGGTATAAGAAGGATTGTCTATAAGAACTAGTAGGGAGGTATAGGAACCATTAAGAAGGAAGGTAAATAGACAGTACGAGAGTATTAAAGCCGTATAAAGAATAGGACTGGTCCGTCCGGAACGACGACGCTCTTAATATATGTCTCGTTGTGCTGCACGAGCGCCGCTACTATTAGGGCGACCCTACCGCTAGATACCTAATTAGGTATCTAGCACCTACCTTAACTACCCTAGCGGAAATCTACGATTGGCTTAGGAGGTAGATAAATTAAAAACAGGCCCGAAACGGATCGTAGAGTAACGTAATGTTATTAAATAAGTATATAATAGAGTTTGCGAGTGTATCTAGAGGATATATAGATACCTTTCTCTCCTATAAGGAGAGGATAAGAAACTGACTCTTTATATTACTAGTCTAACTACTTACTCTTACCCTTTCTACCGATCTACCTACCTACTACCTTAGGTACTAGCTACGATACTAGGTATACTACTATGTACTTTACTAGCTATTATTCCAAGGATATACGATAGTATAGAGCGTTAGGAGGCCGAATATAAGTATCGTAGCTAATTATAGAACGTCTATTTAGGTCGTAGAAGTAGTATAAGAAGTATTCTAAGGTAGAGTCTAGTATATTAGCTAATAGCGTAGCTAGTAGCTAAGAGAGTAGGCAGATAGGTAGGCAGGTAAGTAAGAAGTAAGAAGGTAGATTAGGTAGAGAAAGAGTTGCTTATTTACCTCTCTACTTAGGGGAATTTACCTCTCTCCTTAGGGGAGAAAGAAGTCTCTATGTACCCTCTAGATATGTTCGTAGACTCTATTATACGCTCAAAAGTCAACCCTACGCTAGTCTTCCCTTAACATATTTCGGGCGTGTTTTCATTACCTCTACTTTCGGACCTATCTGTAGATTATTAGTTAGGTTACTTTCGCCCCTAAGCATTAGCTAGAGAGTACTCTCAGCCCTCCTTAGGACTCTGCTATAGTTTTACTACTACTATATATATACTAGATACCCGCTTAGGCTATATCTGGTAGTAGAGTCACCCCCCTAAGTAGCTATATTATACCTTTAGAATATCCCTTATACTCTTATAGTATTTAGCTAGTATAATATGCTCTATTCTATACTACTTCTACGACCTACACTAAAGTCCTACGGCTGGCTACATCACTCCGCTTTTATAGATCTACGCTCTATACTACCGTGTACCGTCCTACTACTAAGAAACTCTATAACTTAACTAAAGCTCTACTAAATACCTCTTTAATAGGATTTGAAGTACGTCTTACTAGGGTCTGTTAGTACTAGGGATCGCGTATAGAACATAATAAAGAAAAGTCACACTATAGGGATTTTCTTAATATCTAGAGGGACCTTCTAGACTTGGACGGATTTGTTAGAATATAAAAAATATTTCAAAAGGCTGACATAACTACTTAAAGGATGCCCCTACCGCTAGATATAGTCTAATTAGGTATACCTAGTACTTATCTAGTAGTAAGAAGTACTACTAAAGTACTAAGTAGGGCTAGAGCGTTTGTAAAGACCTAGCTACTACTTAGGGGCGACCCTACTACTAGATACCTAATAAGGTATCTAGTACCTCCCTAGAATAACCTAGCTAGAAATTTATAATTAGGTAAAGAGGTAGGGGTTATTAAAAAAATTCCCAAAATATCTTATAGACTAGCGCAGTTTTACTATATAGGCGTATAATAGAATTTACGAATATTTTTAAGGGGATATATAGATAACTTTCTCTCCCTTAAGAAGAGAGATAGACAAGGAACTCTTTCTACTACTAATCTATCTATTTAACCTTTACTTACCTACCTACTACTAATCTATCTATTTAACCTTTACTTACCTACCTATATACCTACCTGCCTACCTACCTTCCTACCTACCTAGCTACCTATCTATAGCTATAGTATTTAGCTAGTCTACTATACTCTACCTTAGAATAATTCTTATACTACTTCTACGACCGATATAGACGCTCTATAGCTCTATACTCTATACTACCTTGTACCTTTTAATTGTTTTTCAGCCCGGCCTAGCGTAGCTATAGAGCTCTACCTATACTATAAATCCTACTTAGCCTTTTAAAATACCCCTAGAGATTACGAAGCCTATAGAATAGAGTTTCTATTCCTTAGGGAAGGGAAGTACTACTTTAGTAAAAGCGAAAGGACCGATATATATAGCGGACCTTTTATATATATACTTATATAGAGACAGTATATAGAGATAGTATAGTTAGCTTCTTCTATCTACTTACTATAGCCTTATAGCGTAGAGGAGTTAGCTACGCTATCGCACGATATTTATAAGTTTACCGGCCTAGAGTATACTTCTCTAGTTATATAAGATAGTATTAGATTATTCTATATACGAAGGGCTTAGCTAGTATTTCACTCTACTATAGCCTAGCTTCCTTTACTTACGTCGAGAACTATCTCTTATAATAAGTCTAATCTCCTTTAAATAAGAGAATTTATTAGAGGTGTAAGGAAGAGAAGAAGAAGAGCTATACAAATTTCCTCCTTTCTTTAGTTATAAGCACGATGATATGAAATAAATAGTTAGTATTAGAGAGAATCCTACTATTAAGATATTCTATAACTCTATAGGACCTTTATTAGATTTCTTTATTCTAAATTACCTATTACGTCTTATTAGGATATATAAGCCCTAAAGACTATATACGAAGCGAAGTAATATTTGTCCTACTATAGAAACTCCCTATATATTAAACTTAAAGTATACACTTTTATACTTAGAGAATCTCTATTTATTAAACGAAAGAGTATCTCTAACTACAAAGTCTAGGTACTCTAAATATACTCTTTACCTATAGGGGAAAGGGCAACTCAGGCGCTAGAGTATATTTCTATATACTTTAAGTAGCCTGCTACGCGCTAAGGTCGTAAGTAACTATAAGAACGTAGTAATAGGGGGCTCGGACGCTTAGGGGTACTTATTCGTACCTTAGAAGCCCTTTAGTAGCGTAACTAAGCGCGTGTCTACGGGTAGGCGGCTAGACGCGCGCTACTAAGTAGAGTAAAGGATAACAAGATATAGTAGAAGAAGGGTGCTAGTATCTACCTCTCGTGTATAGACTAACGAATATATATACTCCGAGTAGCCTATAACGTACTAAGGTCGTAAGTGAATAAAAAGACGTAGTTATAGGGAGCTCGAACGCTTAGAGGTGCTTTAGAGGCCTATAGGCGGACTACTTCCTATACTACGCTACCGCCGACTGAAACCTATACTACCGAGGAGGGCGAAAAACTCTAATACGCCTAAACTAACCGTCGCCTTTCTATCGCTATTTACGCTATAAAACACTTTACTCTACTTATATATAGTCCTTTATTCCGTCGTTATTACCGCAAGGGTAGTTTGATAATAGAGTTATCTAATATATCTAGAGGGTTCGATTGCTAGTATCTATACTTCCTTATACTTCTACCGAAAGCCTTAATAGCTCTGTCTCCGAGTACTAGACATATTGTTACTAAGTTTTCGACCGATAGCGACCCGATACTTATAGCTCAAATTCTAAATAGCTATCATTTCGTACTTCTTATACTCTACCTTAACGTAAAGAGTATCTAGTATAGCCGCTATTGTTGAAACCTTTCGCTAATAGCTACTCCCTAATGTATTACGATATATACTGCCTCGGAAAACTAGCTATTCTACTATGAATTTCTAACGTAAATAGTAGAGCTTATAGTAGGTATAGGTTATACTATAGTAAACGATATATATACCTAACTAAGTAGATAGCGGTGTCTATACCTACGATACGGATTGTATTGCCTTAGTAGTTTATATCGGTTTCTAACCTCTTTAAGTAGACTGTCCTTCGGTATACTAATAATTCGATAACAATATTAGCCCTAGTAATATACTCTTATAGCTATTTTGTATTATTAATATCCGTATCTACTTAAAAGGTTAGTTCTCTAGTCGAAAAGTCTAGTAAAGGTAAGAGTAATAAGTACGTTAAAGTAGAACTCGCTCGTACTCTATAGTAGTTTATAGATTATCTACGATAGTGAATCCTCTATGATAGGCTACCAAATGCGATATATAAAAGGTCAATCGATATAGTACTAGTTGTTAGTCGTTTTGTAGGCGGTCTGTCGAACACCTACGTTATAATACCTAAATCTATATAACACGACTAAAATATAGCTATATAAGTAGATAGTAACTTCTCCTAAATATTCAATTTATTATAGAACTTATAAGTAATAAAAGGATATAGTAGCTTCTTCGTTATAGGCTATAGTTATAGGCCGACTATCGCTAAGTATTATACGTAGAGGTCGTAGAGATAGTATAAGAAGTGTCATACTATAAAGGTCTAGTATACTAGCTAGATATCGTAGCTACTAGAGTAGCTAGTAGCGTAGCTAGTAGCTAAGATAGAAGGCAGATAGGTCGCTAGATAAGTAAGAGTAGGTAGGTAGATTGGAAGTAGAAGCACTTACTTATATTATTTTCTCCTTAGGGGAGAAAGAGGTCTTTGAATATCCTCTAGACATCTTCGCAAACTCTATAACAAGCTTGTAAATTAGGATATAGCTAGTCTACTATATGTTTCGTATATATTTTTAGCATGCCTACCTCTGACTCTAAGTACAGACTTTTGGCTAGGTTATTCCAGGTAGGTACTAGATGTTTAATAAGGCATCTATTACTAGAGTCGCCTCTAAGCATTAGTAAGGTAATTCTCCTAGCTTCTCTAAGGGCTCTAGTAGTATACTTCTACTACTAGATAAGTGCTAGATACCTAATTAGGCTATCTAGTAGCGGAAACACCCTCTAGGTATCTATTTTAGACCTCTTAGAATATTCGTTATATTCTTATACTATCCTATAAGCCTTTCTTATTAAGTTCTTTAGGCCCCTCTATATAAGGATCGGACAGCTTATTAGAGAAGTTAACCTATCTACGCTACTCTTAAGGGATACTTAGCTAAGTCTAATCTATTAAATAGGTTAGTAGCGTTATTAAATCGAAGGTGTAATAGCGTATTAGCTAAAGTATTACTACTAGAGGAATTTCACTATACTTCTACTATAAATTATAATCGATAGCTATTATAAGCGTGTCGCGTAGCGAGGCGTTCGCGTCGCTATTAATACGTTCCTTCTACAGGCTAGCTAATATAGTAGTACTATCGTTATATACTCGTAACCTATATTTAGTCTACTTATACGCCTAATACGCTATTGCCTCTCGTATCACTACTACCTCCGGAAAGTTAATGTATTTATTACTAGTTCTAGCTATAGCGAAGGTATTAAAAGTCGATATCCTATTAGTAAAGAAGAGCTAATTATTTCTAGTCCGCTCGTTTGCCTACTAATACTAAAAGCTACTAATACCTACGTTCGATATATAGCAAAGGTAGATAACTAGTAACCTCGAGGTATCGAGAATACGAACGCCTAACGACGTAGTAGCTTTCCTCTACTATTATAGGTCGATTCGTAGGTCGCTAGAGAACTACTAGCGTATCGAACGCTTACTAAAAGTTACTAGGTAAGCGTAGGCGTTATTTAGGAACGACCTACCTAGAAAAATTACCTTAGTTACCTATTATAGCTATCTAACGAGTACTTATACTTACGTTAACGATATCTAGCCCTATAGTAGAGCCTTATATAGCTTAGTATCTATTCGTCTAACTTTATCTACTAGTAGCGACGCGACTATATATATTATATCTACTACTATACTAAAGATCTCTACTATTATCCCTTATATATTCTTCCTTTTATTATAGGGAACGCCTAAGTCTCTATAGTAAGGTTAAAGTATACTATATAGCTTTAGTATACTACTAGTAATACGAAGATAAAGTCGTCTAGGTAGTAAAAAATAGTAGTAACTATAGGTATTCTCTAGTTATAAAGCTAATATAGCCCTTCGGTATAGATAGTAAATAGAAATAGTATAGTTCGAAGGCTAAAAGGTAGGTAGTTTTCGATATAGCTATATTCTATCTACTCGAGAGCGAGTAGTAGCCTTTAAGCTACTACGATAGGGATGTTTCTAAAGGCTAATTAAATATCTTACTTAATAACTATATAGTTAGTCCTACTTTCTTTATTAGTAATAGTATACTCTTAAACGAGATGTACCTAATAGTACTATATTCGGCTAGTATATAGTCGTTTACTAATAATGTAGTCTATATATAAGGGCTAAATACTAGTCTATAATAGGCTATAAAGGTAGTCTCATTAGGCCGTACGTTTATAGATAACGCCTACGCGTTCCTTACTACCTTTAGTAACTATAAGTTATAAAGGCGAATTCTAAGCGGACTACTAGACGACCTATACTAGTAGAAAAGGGCTGTCGTACTATCTAGCGTTCGTATTCTAGACACTTTAACCTGACCGGTTATCTACTTATTTACTAACGTATTAAATATAGGTATTAGCGCCTTTTAGTATAGATAACCGAAGGAATAGGAAGCGGGTAATTAGCGTTTATTTACTAATCGGATAGCTACAGCTAATGCCTTTAGTATAGCGAGGAAGGACGATAATAACGACTATATTAACGTAGCGGAAGTAACTATAATTAGAGAAGCGCTATCGTAGTAGGCGAACAGGTAGGCCTACTATATGCTCTACGTATATATAGATAGTATAACGGCCCTTACTAGGTTGTAGAGGTAACGTATCGACGGAGCTATAAATATAGTTCTACGCGACACGTTAATAATAGTAATCGAGTATAATATTATAGTAGAAGCGTAGTAGATCTCTTTAACTAATAATACTTTAGCTAACGTACTTTCACGCCTACGATTTAATAACGTTACTAATATATATAATAGATTAGACGTAGCTTAATATCCCTTAATAATAGCGTAGATAGGTTAACCTTTTAAACGAACTGTCGATCCTTATATAGCGCGGCCTAAAGGATACGACGAGGAAGGCTTATAAGATAGCAATTCGATAATATAAGTGTAATACGTAAGTAGGTCGTAGGCGATCCGGTCGCGTTACGTAGCGAGATTATATAACGCGAGGCCTTACGAAGGCCCTACGGACGCCTTACGAACCCCTTACGATCCGGTACCGAGATATTACGTAATAACGTTACGTATAGGGAGGCCCTACGGAGGCCTTACGAACCCCTTACGAGTCGGTTACGAGTCGGTTCGGAGCTTACTCCGGTAGTTACGTAATACTTAGTATA
>CAVMBE010000112.1:0-73878 GCA_963674455.1 Lecanosticta acicola
AGAGTAATATATACCGAGAATACCTAGCGTATAGTAAAGTAAAGGGACGAGGTAAAAGAGGCTCTATAATAGGTAAAACACTACTACGAGTCGGAGGAAGTAAAGGCCTTAAAAGTATAGTAAATACGCGTACGATAGTACCTTATAGACCTCTAACTAGTAGTACGTAGTCGCTTAAAGCGCTTCTACTTACTAACGCTATAGCGTATACGCTTTTTAGCTATATACTATAAAGGAATAAGCTCGCTAACTAAGAGGCTATATTAACTGCCTTTCGTACTATATCCGTAGACAAATAGTAACCGCCTTACTACCGTACGACTGTTCTTAGTACTCGCCGAATTAGATAACTCTCTACGTATATTTCGGCTATTAAATATTATTATAGATAGTATAAAGCTAGGCGATCCGTATAGCGATATATAGAGCTATTACTAAGGCTGTAAAAAGTAGGAAGACAGCTTATACCGATAGCCGGCTATATCTATACTACCTTTCGATTTACGTATATCGTTCGAGTATATTATAAACTACCGCTACTATAAGAGCTATATTAGCTCTATTTAGATAGCTAATAAGTACGTAAATCCGGAGACCTCTATTCGTTCTTATTCTACTATATAAACCCTACTATAATTGGAGCCTAATAAGAGATACAATTTAGTTAAGGTTTAGAGCTATACCGAGTAGTATACTACTACTTTTAGACGTAGTAATTTCGCGTATATAGCGATAGTATACCGTAATATAGACGTACTAGTTAGTAGTAGTACTAACCGGCTAAATCACGTAAAAGAAGAGCCTAAGTAGTCGTAGATTAACCCTTAATTAGCTCTCTATACTTAGGGAGTAATAGTATATAATCTATTCTACTTATAATACTAAAATCTATATAATGCGGCCGTTTATAGTACGAACATCTATATTATTACATGGGTGGGTATTTCTCGGCGATATTATTAGGTGGCTGTGACCCCCTCGTAAGAGGGGTCAGAGATTCTCGGAGGCCTCGGATAGCGCCCGCTTGCGCAGGTACAGTACAGAGATGGCCGTGCTGCTGTGATTTGCCGCCCGCACCGTCAGCCCTGCAGGAACATGCTCCGTGCATGAGCCCTCTTCCGCCAGCGCCGTCCACAGTCCATGTCTCTCTACTGTACCTTACCTCTTTTACGCGCTGGCGTCCACTTGCTCGCAGTGAGTGGCGCTTGTTGAGCAACCGACCGACTCCACTACACATCGTCACGCGAAACACCACTGCAGACAATCATTGTCAATGATGATTGTCGAGATCGGAGCATCGCCGCCATGATTTTTATTATTATGATTGCGGCTGGCCATATCTCTTCTCCACACCCGTCCCGTCCATCACCACCTCATCCCGGAAGCCGTGCGAGGCTAAAATCGGGACCACCCTTAATTAATCCCTATTCGGTCGATCAATCTCGAGCGCTTGGGAGCTTCTCTCCTGTTTGCTAGGACGCTGCTAGGAATGCCCGGGCTTCACGTCCGTCATCTCTCTCGCCCAACTCCCAATCCAACTCTCGACACACACCTACACACCGTCCTCCCCTCCCCTCCCTCGTCACTCTTTACTTTACTTTACCTTACCTTACCTTCCTTCATTCATTCTCTTCCATTCCATTCCTTCGCATCTCCCCCTTCGCATCGCGCCAATCCCCTTCTGCCGTTGTCTGTTTCTCCTGCGTTCCAAAATCCCCCGTCCGACTGTCGATTCGACCGACCCGTAATCATTTCCACATTCCCGGGGCTTCAGTCGAGTGTCGCTACAGACGAAACACACATTTGCACGCCATCGTTGCAAGAAGAGGAGCTGTACATACCTTGGATACCGAAATTGGACGCTTGGCTGCTCTTGGTCGTGCCGTCGGCAGCATACCCGTGCCGCGTCTTGTTCTTGTGACTACAAGTCCGCGATTTGCTGGAGCGTGTGAGTTCACCCATCGAGAGGCATTCGCTGTGCTCTGCTGTGCACCTGGTGTGTGGAGTACGAGTGACAAGCGGGTGAAAGCGGAGGATGCTGATCTACATGTGCGGCGACAGGGACCTCTGCCAGGACACTTTCTGCAACTGCTGTTTCTCCTTCCTAATTCCCCCTTCTTCCACTGCCCTTCTGTCCGGTGTACCGACCCGGACCTCAACACCACCATCACGGCCGTGCTATCAGCGAATCCGCGGGACAGCCTTTCGCTGCCTCCGCATATGCTTGGCATGCAGAACGGGGAGACCATGTCCAATGCTCCGACCTATGGACACCGTCAGACTCAGTCCTTCGCCGTGAAGCCATCGATGACTTCGGACCATCCCGCCTTCCCTTCGCAATCCTTCCACTCCAGCCAGCCCTCGCTCAGCGGCTATGGCGAGAGGCATCCACACCGAGCTCACGTGCCGAGCATCAACACCGGACGAGTGACGAGCAGCAACTACCATGGCGCCGACATGCAGACTCCCCAGACCGGCTTCGACATGAACTTCACCCCTCTGCTCCCTTCGCAGTTGCTGATGGGAAGCCCCTTCCAGCCCGGCTCGCCCTCCACCTTCCACTCCCCCCAGTTCCAGAACTTCTCCAGCTTCTCTCAGCAGCCTGGAGCACCACGCCATCAACAGAATCAGATGAGTCAAGCTTTCCAGCACCAACCGTCGGCTCTCTCACCAGCTGCATACCAGCCGATCTCCTCCCCTACCGCTCTGGGCGCGTCTTCGTACTTTGGAGCACTCCAATCACCTACCACGGGCTTCAATGCCCTTCCCAGTAGCTTGGGTGCATACGGTCCACAGATGGCGATGGGACCCGGCATGGTTCCTGGCACGAGTCGCACCGTCTATCTTGGTAACATCCCTCCGGACACGTCAGCCGAGGAGCTCCTGGGCCACGTTCGCAGTGGCCAGATCGAATCCGTGCGCATGCTGCCCGACAAGAACTGCGCATTCATCTCCTTTCTCGATGGCAGTTCCGCGACCCATTTCCACTCCGATGCCATTCTCAAGAAGCTCTCGATCAAGGGGCAGGATGTCAAGATTGGCTGGGGAAAGCCATCTTCCGTCCCGACCTCTGTTGCTTTGGCCGTCCAGCAATCCGGCGCCTCGCGCAACGTGTATCTGGGCAATCTCCCCGAGGAGACGACCGAGGACGAACTGCGCGAGGACCTCAGCAAGTTTGGCCCGATCGATACGGTGAAACTCGTGCGCGAGAAGGCCATTGGCTTCGTCCACTTCCTCTCCATTGGCAACGCTATCAAGGCCGTCACCCAGCTTCCTCAGGAGCTCAAGTGGCAGGCACCGCGCCGGGTGTACTATGGCAAGGACCGCTGTGCATACGTCTCGAAGACGCAACAGCAGAATGCTGCGCAGTACTTGGGCATTGCTCCTGGCTACGCCCACGTCCTCAATGGCGCCGACCGAGACCTGATCACCAATGCCCTGGCTCAGCAGTCAGTCGCCGCGGCTGCTGTTGCGACTACGGCAGGTGGCGTCAACAATTTGGGAAACAGAACTGTCTACCTTGGTAACATCCACCCGGAGACGACCATCGAGGAGATCTGCAACGTCGTACGCGGAGGTCTGCTGCACCATATCCGCTATATCCCGGACAAGCACATCTGCTTTGTGACCTTTATCGATCCCACTTCGGCGGCATCTTTCTACGCGTTAAGTAACCTGCAAGGCCTCATGATTCACAACCGACGCCTGAAGATCGGCTGGGGAAAGCATTCCGGAGCTCTGCCACCCGCGATTGCATTGGCTGTTTCTGGAGGCGCTTCTCGAAACGTGTACATTGGCAACCTGGACGTGACGTGGACCGAGGATCGATTGAGGCAGGATTTCCAGGAATACGGCGAGATCGAGCTCGTAAACACCCTGCGCGAGAAGAGCTGTGCGTTTGTGAACTTCACCAATATTGCGAACGCGATCAAGGCAATTGAGGCCGTCAGGGGCAAAGAGGAATACAAGCGTTTCAAGGTCAATTTCGGCAAGGACAGGTGTGGCAACCCACCGAGACAAATCATCGGCAGCCAGCAAATGCAGCAGCAGATGCAGCAGCAACAGCAGCAGCAGCAGCAGCAGCAACAACAACAAGAAGAAGAAGCTCAGCAGTTGCAGGCGCAGCAGGAGAATGGCATAAGCTCGCCTTCGCCCTTTATCAATGGCCTGGCTCCCCACTCGCACCGCGCACAGAACTCCGTCTCGCCCGCTAGCTCTGGACCTACCTCGAACTCGGGCTTCAATCCCACGCACGGCCCGACTGCTTCGACCATCTTCAACGCCGGCACCAACAACCCCCTAACTCTCTACCTCGCCGCCACACATCAAAATGCTCAAGCCGCCGCTGAGCAACAGCATCAGCGCTACGACATGAGCCCGACAGCCTTGTCCACCCACGGAGGCTCCTCGCAATCCTACGGTCCCTCCCAACCCCAATCCGCCTCCCACCTTTCCTCCTCCCAACAGGCCTTCTACAGCTCCCCCAACGAAGTGGCCAATCCGCGCTCCTCCCTCGAACCTACTCATTTCGGCCACGGAAGCCACCAGAGCGTCAACATCACCGCGACTAGCAACGGCATGCCGATTCCCTCGTACTCGAACCAGGCGAGTCATAGCGCACGCGGTGGTGGCGGCGGTGCGCATCATAGTCGCACCGTTTCCCTGCCGGCTTTTAATCTGCAGCAGGCGCAGCAGAATCAGCAGCTTGCTGGGCTAGGGTCGGGTCTCTATGGGTTGGGGGTCACGGAGGGTGGATTACCCGGTTGGGCGGAAGAGGAGGTTGCGTAAAGCAAGGATATAATGTTTGGTGATAATCTTGTTGGTTGATATTGATGTGGTGGGGATCAGAAAGAGAGAACGTTGCGATGTCTGATCTTGGATCCTGCCTTTTGCTATCTCGGTTGGTTTGGTTGATGTGGGATCCAACCCCCGCTGCCATGTTTTCTTGATTTGCATTACTACCAACTACTATCTGCTCTGCTGCTACTGCTGCTGGTTCTGGCTTGGCTTAGACTAATACCTGTCATCGAAGACAGCGTTGCGTGCTTTTTTCTTTGGGTCTGTCAAACAAAAAAGCGCGACTATTTGCTGCGGCTGGTGTTGGGAATGTCTTTTGGAAACACTAGCTGCTACTCGCTTGGGAGTCATTTTGGGGATGCGATACTTGAAATGTTTGGCAGAGAGAAAGGCCTAGTGCATCATCATCATTATTATTATTGTCATCATCATGGAGGAGGAGGAGGAGGAGGAGGAGGCAAAGACTGGGACACGAGAGACAGAGAGAGAGAGAAAAGGGAGGAAAGAAAGGGAGGAAAGGAGCAGGCAGGTAGATATCTAGCTAGCTTATGAGCCAAAAGAAAGAACGAGAGAGAGAATGGAAAATAATGTGCAATTAACAGAGTAAGGTACCCTCCCTTTCCAGCCGTATCATAGGCACCTATCTAACTAACCCTTTTGATTTTGATTTTCCTCATCTATCTACCTAGGTATCATACTTCTGGATCGAGGCACTATGGTTCGGTTTGGCCCTGTCCAAGTCTCCAATTCTTTTGGGGGTCGGGGTCGATGGTCAGATCTTCCTGCACTTCACATGCCTAGCTTAGCTTATTTTAGCTTAGCTAGCCAGCCAGGGTCAGTCAGCCGAGATGAATCTCCCTCCGCCAAGAAAGTTGGCCATAGACCGGGCAGGCTGTGAGAGCCACGGCATCCCAGTGTATGTATGTATGTATGTATGTATGTATGTATGTATGTATGTATGGTCATTGCCGCTCGGGCAAGATTGCTAATGTGAAGTCTAGATAGATGGACAAGAAAGTGTAAAGTATCTATCATACGCGGCATCTCGTCTTCGCGCGTTATTATTACATTGGCTTGCTAAATGACCATCCATCGCGGACAACAGCAACATCAACAGCAACAGCAACAGTGCCCGAAGAGAGATGAACCCATTTCCTATTTCGAGGTCAATTTCATCTCATCTCATCTCACATCTCATCTCTGTACACGGAACTTCCTTTCTTCCTCCTGTCGCTTGGCGACAAGCGCAATGACCTCCGCATCATACACTTCCCCCACCGACCGGCCTTCCCTGAGGACCAATTTCTCATGCTTCAGCATTTCGTCCTTGGTCATGCATACCAGATCCCCCAGGGCGAGACGGTCGGCTTTCTGGCCGGGCGCACTGCTGGTGTCGATCCACGTGTCGCCGCCTCCTTCCGACGACGGCGGCTGCCACCGCACGAGCGCGAGTCGACTCGCGAGCCCCGAGACGACACTGCGGCCGCGGTAGACTTCCTCCACGACGTATCCGACGTCGTCGGCCGTGATGGGCAGTCGCAGGCCCACGGGGTCGTAGCCGTGGTGTTTCGCGACGCGCTCTTCCAGCCCTTGCAATTGCGCGAGGATGCCTTCGTACATCTTGTCGCGGGATTTGCTCGCGAGGTAGTCGTGTGGATAGCCTGCGATGGCCAGCATGATGTGGTTGGCAACGCAGAGACCGAAGACGGCGGGCATGGTGCCGAGGACGGGGAGGATGCGGACGCGGAAGTCGGGCAGGACACCCAGTTCTCCGACGGAGCCTTTCTGGAATTCATCTTCGGGTAGTGGGAGGAGTTGTGCTTTGCCGGGCCCGGTCTTTTCGGACGAGAACACGACGGGGATGCCATCTTTCACGCCGCGCATGCGGAGTTTCCTTCGTGTTGTGCGGGAGAGTGGGTCGTCGGTCGAGGCGGAGATGTCGCCGATGAAGACTCGGGTCGGATCAGACTTGCAACCGGCGCCCATGGAAGAGATGCACGGGATCTGGTTCGTGTGGCAGTAATGTAGGAGCGCGACTTTCGAATCGATGTTGTCGATGGCGTCAATCACAAATGTCGGCTCCTGACCATCCTCCCAGGGAGCCAACTGGTCGGAAGCTGACGCCTCATTGAAGAGCTGATTCCTGCAATCGAAATGTGTCCAGGGTACGACCTGTTCGAGCCGCTTCTGGAGGCAGAGAACCTTTGGCGTTCCCACGTCCGCCAGTGTGGCCACCGCATGTCGGTTGAGGGAGCTCAGGGTCACTTGGTCGAAGTCGATGAGGCGCAATCTTCCACACCCGGATCGCGCGAGCGCCGCGGTAGCATGTGATCCTACCCCACCACAACCTACGACAATCACGAATGCTTTTCGGAGTTTCGCGAGTCCTTCGTCGGTCAAGAAGACGCGATTGCGAGCGAGTTGCTCAAGGATCAGATCTGTCCGTTTCGTTCCTTTAGCATATGAGCCGTGCCACCAAGAGCGCGCCATCACACTCACCCTCATCGTAGTCGCCTAATCTGGCCCTTCGAGCCAGAGCAGCGCTTTTCTCGTCGTCTCGATGATGTTCTAATGTTTCTGGCTCCGCGCCACCGAAGTCATTGATCTACGGCTTGGGGTCAGTCAGCCCGTGCTCATCCTCGTCGCATGTCTGCACGAACCCGTTCGATGTCATGAGGAGAGTCCAAATCCGGTATTGAGTCCTTGAGATCGTATACATTATATCTTCGTCGGGCCTCTTGCAATCCGATCACAGCACTCGCCGCGATGCATCCTGATAATACCGCGGTCAGACCCAGCTGTAGGCGATGTGAAGAGGCTGTATCCGATAGCCATGATGACATGTTCTCCAAGAAGTTGTTTGAGTGAGACGTCCCATGTATATATATCTCGACGTCAAAAGTGAAGAAGTGGTCGCGTGGCTGCCAGGGCAAGGTTCTCGTGGCTCAAACGGTCTTGGCGCGGAGGGACCTTCCGCGCTCTAAACTGACACATGGAGATGCAAGCTGTCCACGAAACGTTCAGCGATTGAAAGTTGGAAAAACAACCTCCTGTCACGACTGTCAAGGGTGACGCCCTTTTGATGCGCATCGTCGTGAAGAGGAGCATTCGACGATCTCGTTAAGAGTACATGAGCAGCAACTGAGCGCGCGAACATGGCAGTGCACGCCTTCTGGTGGGCAGCCTCTCTACTACTGGCGATATGGAGCTGCTTGGGAGCTGCTCAGGATGATATAAGAGAAATCCCGATCCGAACACACAGCTGGCAGCCGGTGAGTAGGAATTCGGTATCGTCGCGAAGAGCACATTCCCTAATGCGTCGTCCATCAGCCATACGTCGACTCGGAGATGCAATCACGATGGTGGGATTTCGGCGGATCGACTGTCGTGCGAGCAGACCAATACGTACGCCTTACCGGCCAGCATCCTTCACAATCCGGCTGGATCTTCACACGCATCCCGCTCACGGCGACCAACTGGCAAGTCGAGGTGGAATTCAAGATTCGTGGCTCCGGGAGCTTGTTTGGCGATGGCATGGCCATGTGGGTGACGAAAGAGCGCGCAGAGCAGGGCTCGGTGTTTGGGATGAAGGACAAGTTTGAAGGATTGGGGCTCTTCTTTGACACCTACAAGAACAACCGACCCGGGACGGTGTTTCCGTACGTCATGGCTATGGTAGGCGATGGGCAGACAGCATACGATCAGGCGAACGACGGAAAGGCCAATGAGCTGGCCGGCTGCTCTGCTCGCGGTCTGCGGAACCCAGACTTCCCTACCAAGGCCAAGATCACCTACTTCGCGGACAAGCACCTCACGGTGGACCTGATGTACAAGAAGGAGGACGAGTGGACAAGATGTTTCTCCGTCGAGGGGGTCAAGTTGCCCGGAGTGACCTACCTCGGCTTCAGCTCAGAGACGGGTGAGCTCTCTGACAACCATGACATTATCAAGGTCGACACGAAGAATCTTTACTCTCCTTCAGGGGCAAGTGGTAATGTTGGTCCTGGTGGTAGTAAAGGCTGGAGCGGCAACAAGTACAAGCCAACCACCCAGAAAAGCGGTGGGGGCAGCTGGCTGTGGTTCTTCTTCAAGATCATCATCTTTGGCTTGGCAGTGGGTGGAGCATACGTGGGCTACACGGCGTACAGGGCGCGGAGACGGGAGCGGTTTTAGAAGAATGGTATGGAAGGAGTTTCCGAAGGCTATGTACAATGTGCAATACACGGTTCTCAAAGTCTGCATGCAAACAAGTGGTGTCCTCAGATTAGCTCTCAGATGTTGTGCCATCAGTGACAACCAGGCGCTCCGCGTGAGCAGAAGCCGGCTGCCAGTCATATTTGGCTTTAGAATTTTTCGAAATCATCAGCGGACATCTTGATGCAAAGAGCAAGAGAAAAGCGACCCCCAGCCGCGAAACGCAACCGCTTTGTCGCCAAAGCATGCGTCCTCACCGAGACTCGAAGCAGCCGGTCGAGACGGAGCAAGTGCCCTACGATTGAAAACTATCATTTTTTCGGTGATCCTCATGGCAAAGCCAAACCCATCCGGTGGAAGGCGGCGATGCTGGATCGTGAAGAAGGCTCGGTCATCGGCGCACCATGATGCTGACACGTCTGCGGCGCGAACGTGCCCTTCGTCTCAGCTCGGCAAGAAAGGGACGTTCCGGGTTGTGAGTTCTTGGTGGGTGCAGTCGCGTGTGTCGGAGGAAGAAGAAGAAGCAAAGTCGCGTGCGCGCGTGCAAGATCCATTAGATTTCTGTTCTTTCATGACTCAGCCATGGCAACACCCGCACCCTCGCACACACAGCTGGGAGCAGGCGCTCGCGGCTGCGTGCATGGTAGGTGGGAATTTGGTCCTGCGAAGCTCGGTGATTGGTTCTCGTCATAGGACCGCTAGAGGGCGTCAGTATCCACGGGTGTAACAGAGGGACATTTGCCGGTGCTGGTGGTGGTGGTGTGTCTGGGTAACGTGCCTTTTGCTGCTCGCGTGCTTCGCCTTCTGTCCTTCCTCCTGTCACATGTCAAACGTGAGTGAGGTTCATCGGGATGGAGACGCGAAGACCCTGCATGCGGCGGGCCGAGTCGGGAGCGCTAGTTCGGAGGGATAACCGAGGTGTCTCAGCCTCAGGCATCCAGGCTAGCGATGAAGTCTTGGAAGTGTGGGAGATTGCGGTTATGCAATGCACAACATGATCCCGGCTTCGCTTGCAGCCCGCCTTGCAGTGCATTGCGGGCTCCTCCGCTCTGCTGCATTTCCCATATCGCTAGTCTAGTCGTTGAACTATCTTCCAACATTCACGTTTCTTTCCCCTTGCGGCGGATGCGTTACAACAGGCCCATCGCCGGCCGCCATTCTCGTCGACATCCAGCGCCCATTCCGCGCGATTCTCTCTCATCGATTCGTTCGGTGATTGGCACACGCCCAGGCGCACAGCACACAGCACACACATACATTCTCTCGTGGGGTGGGGCGGGCACGGCCTCTGGGCGCTGAGGTTCGAGGTTTGCCTCGTGCCTTCCCAGGTCCTGTCTGGTTGTCCAACACATATATTTAGATCTCTGCCCTTCATACTTTTCGCTGCGGGGCGGTTCAAGTATACTTTCCTCTTGTATTCCTTTTTGCGACTCGGGTTTCCTAGCGCATACTTATATACCTGTCGTCGGATCCCGCTACAAAGCTGTCGAATCTTTTCTCTCTCTCTACTTCGTCTGGAAGAGCTGTCAACATGTCTGTTACGGTTGTCGTTCCCGAGGAATATGGGTGAGCTTGTTGACGGCCTTGCTGAGCCGCATCGATAGCTGACTTCACTCTAGCTATGTTGTTGCGACAACCGCTTTTACCTTCTTCGTCAGTGTGCCATACCCCTCAGATCGACCAACACTGACACACGAGACAGCTCGGCCTTTGGCATGGCGCGAGAGCGAGGCCCTTCCGAACCAAGGTCAAGATATGGGCTCCCAAGGCCTATGCAGATACCGCCGACGTAGCTGCCGCGAAACCCGAACAGAAGGACGACCTCTATCTCTTCAACTGTGCGCAGAGAGCTCATGCGAATTATGTCGAAAATCAACCATCCACGGCGATTGCGATCTTGCTCGCGGGTCTGCGATACCCTCGGCTGAGCACGCTCCTGGGCGCGGGATGGATCCTTGGAAGAATCATATTTGCGATCGGGTATACTCAGAAGAAAAAGGAGAATGGCAGCGGCAGGATGCTTGGATTTGCCATCCAATTCCCAATGCAGTTGAGCTTGTGGGCCCTGGCGGGTTGGACAGGTATCAGAATGTTGCCTTGACCGTGGAGCTTGTGATGGTTCGGAGCGCGTTTGCGTTTGGATTTGGATTTGGAGGACCGTGGGCCGCGCCGAGTGAAGAACGACCATAATTCAAGCCTTCAGATTCCGCCCAGGCGAGGAGATGTCGACCGAACGGCTGCGGATGATTTTTATCGCGTCTCGAGAGCTGCGGCCCAGGGAGAGGGAGCGGTGGCTGCGGCAGCAAGATACCCCCTCTGCGCTGTACTGATTGATAGTTGCGACAATGGCATTTTCAATTTCCATGCAGCTCCTCTTCTGGCCGCGAATAGTAAGGTGAGTTCACTGTGGTTCATTCACCGCGCGCTGCAGAAAGTTTCACATGCGCGCGCACGTGCCTCACTCGCCACAACATCCTCACTTGAGCTCACTCGGGCTGCGCCACGCCTCACCACAGAATCAAAAACAGCTAACTCGAGCTTCAGTCAACACTTTCACACAACACTCGGATGCCACTTGCCACGCCTGCCACGCCTGCCCGCCATGCACGCGTTCTTTCGCAAGCGGAAGGGAGGCAAGCGACAAGAAACTGACGAGAGCAAACAGGCACCCGCAAAAACACCACAAACACCATCGCCAAAGAAGCATAACAACCTAAGCGACATACCGGCTCCGCCCGCCGGCTTTACTGAAGCATCTCAAGATCCACAGCTGCATACTTCGCACTCGCACAAAGCTTTACACGGTTACAAAGACGGCTCGCCAGAAGCCGCCGCCATTGGCACTGCAATCACTACATCTGAGCGCATACCCCTTTACAAGCAACAAGTTACCCGCGACGACCACCATTGGCCGCTACGCCCAGACCCTTTTAACAAGCCTCTGCCACTCCTGCGCGGCAAAGCCAGCGATTTCCAAGAGGAGCTCCAGAACGAGCCAAGCTTTTTTGACGACCGCAACTACATTGAAGAAGAAGAGGAGGAGGAGGAGGAGGAGACAGTCAGATCTTTCAGCAGCACACCAGAACTCGCCAC
The DNA here is from genome assembly GCA_963674455.1 of Lecanosticta acicola. Classification (NCBI taxonomy): domain Eukaryota; kingdom Fungi; phylum Ascomycota; class Dothideomycetes; order Mycosphaerellales; family Mycosphaerellaceae; genus Lecanosticta; species Lecanosticta acicola. The sequence goes on from CAVMBE010000112.1 coordinate 12,085, forward strand.
CGCACAAGCCGTCCGCATCGAACGCGTCAACGGTGTCGACATCAAATTCAACATGGTCTCTCCTAGCGACTCCAACATGAATCTCAACAAGCTCAAAGAGAACGAGGACAGCACCCGCGCCGGTACCGGCAGCAGCTCTCAGCGCGCAAGCCGCTCGCGCACGCGCCGTCAGGAGCGCCTCGAAAAGAACGGCATCGAGTCCAAAGACTTCGCCGAGATGCCCGAGGAGTCCATCGAGGCGCCGCCAGGCCTGAACATCCGCAAAGTCGAAGCCTCGCGCACGCCCTCCCCACGCACTCGCCTCCCACACGAGGACGTCGAAGCGCAACCGCCACCACCGCGCTCCTCCTCTCGAGCCAAGATCGACGACGACGTCCGCCCATTCATCGATGCACCCAAGGGCAAGTTCGGCACGCGCACGCCAGCCGGCGGCACGCCACCGGTCACGTCTCCCTCTTCAAGCAAGCCGCCACTCATCAAGTTCGCCAGAAACAAGGGCAAGAACAAGGCCACCTCTCCGCCACCACCACCACCACCACCTCCTCCCTCCACTGAGGACGAGACGACGTGGAAGCCCTACGACTACGAGACCGTCTCCTTCCGCCCGCCGCTTCACGACTTCACCAAGCATCCGGGCCAACAGTGGGAGTCGGAGCTGCTGAACACCAGTCGTCCGGCTATGGCTTGGGGGTGCGTAACCATCCATCGATGATTTTCACAGAACACATGCTGCTTTGAGAAATCTTTTGCTGACTTTTGAGTTTTTAGGGCCAGCAAGCGCTGGACTTGCTGCATCTGCGGCGCCCAGACGATCGTGGAGCAGAAGGTGTGCGCCAACTTGCAGTGTCTACACGACCGCTGCCCCGAGAGCTGCCGCGTCTTCGACTCTGGCGGGCGGTTGGGAAGTCGGCTTCATTGAGAGCGTGTCTGTCTCAGCTCATTGCACCGAGTGATAGACGGCTCTAATCATTGAAAGCTTTGGCACAAGAAGCACACAACTTCAGGGGGGATTACGGCGAGAAGAACCTGGGGCCCAGAACAGTACAGTACAGTGGCCACCACTCAGCATGACGCGTCCACCACCACGGCGACTGGATGTACCGTCACAAACAACAGCAGAGCGATTTGAGGACAGGGGTTGGAACCGCGGCAGGAGAAGGCATTTGGCTGGCTAGCGCTGCTTGCTTCTTTCTTTGCGTGCTTTGACACCATGATACCCAGTGCCGCTCAATCAGTCGCTACACACCCATCCACACTCCATGCAGCTCAATGAGAGACGAGATTACTAAAACTGCTCAATGAAGACTCCAATCCCCCTCTCCCTCGCTTTCCTCAACAACTCCCCGCCCACCACCACATCCATCAACCCCAACCCCACACTCTTATAAATCACATTGCCCCTCATCAACCAATCCTTCAACCCGGAATTCTCCTGGAAATTACACCCTTCCTCCTTCTTCTTCCCCTTTTCCCGTTCCGCGTCCCGTTTCAGCATAAACAGTTCCCCGAGCTCCACGACCTGATCGGGCGTGAGTTTCGCCTGGAGGATCTCGCCTGATTCCTTGAGACAGCCGGAGACGGTATCGACGAGGATGGCTCCGCCTTCTTGTTGCCTCTTGTGGATGTGTTTGTGTTCGTGATGCGGGGCGACGGCGTAGCGGAGGATGTCCGGGTGGAGTTCGCACATGTGTGGTTTATAAGAACCTGAAGAAAAGGAAAAATTCGTCAATGATACAGTACTATACCATCTCTGTTGGGGTTGGGGTGTGAATCTTTACCGATGCAAGCAATATACCGCCCCTTCTTCCTCCCCTCCGGATTCGTGAGATAGGTAGCCGGGAAGAGCGGTTCCGTGCTCGGTGTACAGCAGAAGATGACGTTACTCGCGCGTACGTACTCCTTCAACAGCCGGCGGTATTCGCCATGCATGGGTGTCAGGATGTTCTTCTTCGTCTGGCTATTATATCTCTCCCCGACATGGTTCACGTATTCCGGATCGTCCGGTTGAGGGTTGTAGAGTCGCATGATACATTTCCTCGCGCTGTCGAAATTTCTGGTGACCACGTTGAGGTGGTGGATATCCTCGCCACGGAGGAGGAGGGCGAGGCGGATGTGCCAGTAGGCTTGTTTGCCGGCTCCGAAGACGGTCATGTCGTGGACGGAATGGCGTTTCTTCAGGAGCATGGTGGAGGCCAGGGCGGTGCGGAAAGCCGTGACTTCTTCGGCGTTAATGAGACCCGTCGTATTGCCCAGCTGATCCAGGAGCGTAAGAGAGCCTCTGATGGTCGAAGTAGAACCACCACTGCTCTCGGAAGTCGAAACATCTCCCTGCCCGGCACCATCCGTAGACTCGGAAACAGAAGGAGGCAAGGTCGAAGAAGAAGAACCCCTCGTATCCATGCTCTCCTGCCTCGAAGTCGAACTTTCATTAGAAGAACTCCTCGAATCCCCATCCGAACTCCCCAAGCTCAAATTCTCCGTCAGAGCAGCGAGTCCCACCTGATCAGGAGGCACGATATTCACGACTTTAACGCCCTGTCCATCCATGCCCGAAGCAGGCATGAACAGCGTAGTTGATCCATCTTTACGCTTCAGATGCGTTCGCTCGGGCTGATAGTCCGAGCAGCAGTCATTCGCGTCGTTGGAAGTGGAATACCAGTGTAGGGCATCGGCAAGGGATTCCTGAAGTTCGAGGATATCTTCCTTGTTGAAGGAGTGGAGGATCTTGCTGACGTCTTTATCGCTCAGAACGGTGAGTGGCATCTTGAAACTAATGCGTGTTTTTCCTTGAGTCGTCTGATCCGTACGGAGCTGGAGCTGAAGCTGACGCTGGCTGGCGCGGAGAAAGAGAAGTAGACCAGGCAAAGAGGACCTGACACTTCACAAGAGGGCTCAAGTAAATAGGGCAGAGGCAGCTATCTCCGTGTATAGACGCCACGAAGGTGCCTTCATAAGGTGAGCGCGCATGGGTGCGAGGGAAGAGGTCGACTGCGTTAGTCATCCGTATGACGTAGCTTTTCACGTGCCAGATAGCCGAAGTACAACCGACAGGGAGCCACGGTGAAACATGATGCGAACGAGCTGAAGAGGGAGCAAAGCTGCCAGTAGATTGAATGGCATTCCAGGAGCGGCTACTATGAGAGTTTGTAGTAGGACCGAGAGCCCTGTGTCATTTCCGTCGCTGCCTCGCTAGGTATCAGAACTAACCGCCATGCCATCGCATTGCAAGATTCGCTAGCCTTAAAAGTGCTCAAAGACCGATGTAGCCTTCTCTTGTCCTTTGTGATTCCAAGATAACGGTCCGTTGGCGGCAGAGAATGTCGAAAGTGTGCTGCTTATACCAGGCTCACTCCACCACCGATCTGCTCCTCATGAACTTCGATGATGTCTTGATCCTCCAAGTGAAGCTGGGAATCCTGTTAGCACGTTGCAAGGTGTAAAAATGATGTTTTAGACCCACCGACGCGGGCGTATCATCGGCATTGACGCGGACTCCCTCAAACAAGAAGCGCATGGTCTTCATGTCGCGCTGCTGGCGGGTACTGTATACCTCCCTATTGAACTCAGATATCAGCTCTCTTTCGAGCAGAGCAAGACTATTCAAGTACGTACATGGCTTTGCCGAGTTTGGTGGTTTTCTTCAGCTTGAAGGAGACATCTCCGTAAGTGTTGTGGCGGATGACGAGGTTGATGTGCGAGGGGTCCTCTGGAGGCGGCGGGGGAGTGACATGCGGTGGATCACCAGGAGGTGGTCCACCGTCGTTGCCGTCCGCATCAGCATCGCTGACTGTCGGCTGCTGGTATCGGGCAGACATGGTGTTGGAATGACTTCTTCGAAAGCGCGCTTGGTTTTTGTATTGCGGCTACAAGGATGCGGCAACAGGGCAGACGTTGCGCGGCAGTCCAAGGTTGTTCTTGATTGCTGCTCGTTGTTCCGTTCGCTGTGCGACGTGAAGCGAAGTTGGAAGAGACCGCCCTGCACGAGCACGGACCCACTTTAATTCAGCAAACTTCACATGGGCCAGCATTATCACATGAAACTGCGGCACTTTTAGCTTCATCTCACTAGTCATCATTGGGTCTTTCCGCCTCAACCCAGATCTCGTCCGGTGATAGCAGCGGAGGCCAGCTCGTCCACACGCTGTTTGTACAAGTCCATGCGATGCATGTCAGGATCTCCGAAGACAACGGTACGCAGCTGCTGATCCGTCACCTGGACTGCTTCAACAGCTCTCTCCTTCCCTGGCGTCTCTCTCAGAAGCACCAGACGACCAGCATTAGAAAGAGTAGCAGGCGGGACTTCCCAGCGACAGGGCAGCTTTTGGGCCGCAGTCTGAGCAGCGGACGAGAGCTTGTGGCGAGAGATTTTGGACCGTAAACCATGGGATGCATTCAAGTTGAGTTTGGGTGAAGGAGCGGCGATGATCCTACCCAGTGTTCCGAGGTACTGCCTGTCTGCCCTTACCACGAGGTCTCCTTCGTTGACAAAGTGCATGAACACGTTGCGCTCGTACCGCTTGCCTGCGGGAGTTTGCAGAGGCAAGAACGTAAGTGGAGGAGTACCAAAGGCAACGCAATGGACGCGCTTGAAGCATCCCGCGAGAATGTTGAGTTCAGATTCGAACGTCGTAGCCAGCATGTGCATGTACAGCAAGCTTGCAACGGCACCACCAGCCGAATGTCCAGTCAAGAGAAGCGAGCTTGAGGCTCGAGAGGGATTCTGCTCGATCAAGTCCCGAAGCCGCGCAGCGATGGGTGGTATCATCGCTCGTGCAACTTGTAGAAAACCAGCGTGACAGGCATTGCCTTCGTCATCCAAGAAGCCAACAGGCTCAGAAGGTGCAGGTCGAAAGTTGGTCGCCCAATCCACAACGTTCCACTTGGATCCTCGAATAGCAATCACAATTAGATTCTCATCATCGACCGGCCTGCTCTTGACAACCATAGCTTTCGTTCCATGCCTCCAATCTGCCTCAATATAATCCGCTCTTTCATCCCTGTGTGGCCGTCGATACACATGCATAGAAGCTTGAGCAGCCGAACATATAATCTGCCACGTTGGGAGAAATATCTTCATGGGAGGCAGGAAAGGCGGGAGTCGTGAATTGGCGTAATGCCATGTCTTCTTGAAATCGATGATGCTGTTGCTCTTCAATAAGTCCGGCGCGTTTCTTTCTCCCGAGATCGTTAATCCTCGTATTGCCTCTTTGACTTGGTCGTGTTCTTCCTCGTCGCAGTCTAGTCTGGAGAGAGCCTCATTCATCCGAGCAGCAACTCGGTCACAGAGTGCAGCTCCCTGGTTCATTGATCTCGCGATAGGGCAATCATCCATCCGACTTGGTGAAGGGCGGTTGAACGCATTCTGCTGGCCAAGCTCTTGACCGTACCGACCCTCGTTGCGCTGCCTCGACAGGTCCACCGTCGAGGTCCAAGCCGAAGGCCTCTTTCTCAGTCTGTGTTGCGACTGTGCTACGGGCAAGTATTGCTGCGACTGCGCGGGCTGCCGATAGAACGCCATCGTCTCCATCGGCTGCAGGAGCTGGTTGTCGTGGGCTTCATACGGCGGAGGAGGAGTTGGCGGCGGCCTGGTGAGGTTCACATAGCTCCGAGACATCTCTCCTTGTCGCCCATCCTCGTCGAACACTTCGTGCCGTCTCCGAGGTTGGCGAGTGTGGTCAAAGAACATATGTGACGATGGTGAGTGGTTGTTGCGCGTTCCTGACGATCTGCTTGTGGGGCTCCCAAGGTTCATCCTTGTCCCACTTCAAAACTCACATGTAGCGTCCACGAATAGAATATATATCTTCCCTTCCCTCCACAGCTCTCTCCTTTCTCCCTTCCCATCGAGAGGCCGTCTCTAACAAGCAAAATGACTCGACACATCTCATCAACGCAGTGCGACCACTCACGTCCGTTCACGAGATCTCCCAATCCAGGCAACGTGCCTCAGACGGCCTTAGGGGATCCCAGGAAGACTCTCCGCCTTCGTATGACGAACCAGGCGGCAACTCAGCCACCTCGGCGCAAACAGAAATGTTCGAGAAGGCGTTCATTCGAAACAGTGGTGCGCATTTAAGCCTGTCGATTAGATCCGTCGGAGCGTGGCCTGCTTCTCTGGAGTACTACGCTTCACAAGAGATTGTCCGATCCACGCGACATCCCTCCATCCGTGGTACAGATGGTTCGTGTATGGTCTTCGGAAGACGACCGTCTTCGTTGCAACGTATCTGCGTAACGAAGGTCTCCCGCTCGTCGCTGGTGACCGAACTCCATGCCGAGGACGGCGACTGCTCATCAGAGAGGCCGGAAGTCGCGCAGAGGGTAAGGAGGCTGCAACTGTTCGACAACCCCCGATGTCTCCCAAGGCGCACAAGAGGCAACGTTCCACCACAACACTGCGTGATCACCTACCGCATTTGCCTATCTGCGGCCTTCTGTCGGCCTCAACCGTACGACACACATCAGCACAGAGCACCAAAACGGACGAGTCACGACCCATGATCGTGTGCCTTCTTGCGGGAGAACAAAAGCCCTTCTCATTCATTAGAGGTTGCCTCTCTTGACGTCCAGACCACCTGCACCTTGCAATGCCGCTAATCACCATCATTCCGTGACACATGAACCGGAACCCCTTATTCGCCGCCACCTGAAGGCAACCCTGATGCTACTGTACATGTATGTCCGACCACTCGTCCTGTGAAACTCGCGTGATAGGAAGATGATGCCTGTCGGGCTCCGTTGTCGACAGTGTGCATGCAAGCGATGAGAAATGCGTCTAGGCGAAATAGCTCTTCCACAACACACCCTCCAGATCCTCAAGCTGTTCTGGCTTGAATGCCTGCCGAACGAAAGTCAGCACATACTCCTTTCCAAGTAGAGGTAGCAAACAGATTAGTCTGTGTGGATGGTTGACTCACCTTAACGTCCACGTGCCAAGTATCCTGCCTGGTCTTCTTGAAGTCACTGAGCACCGATTTCACGCTCTTTCCCACCATCCCCGGATCGTTCGCCGCACGACCTGCCAGTGTTGCCAGCACCTCAGGCAGCCACTCGGGAGGTGGCGACACATACGGGAAAGCCTGAACAAGCGCCCCGAGACCCAGGACAGCCGCGTGCCGCGTGAGCACAAGTTTGTTCTGCTCTTGCGTCGGCGTGCTGGTGCCTTCTCTCATACCGCCCTTCGGTCGCTTGGGCGGAGGGTTCTTGACAAGGAGATCAGTGAAGTGCTTCTTGAGCTCTTCGATTTTCTTGGTCCGGAATTCTATCGGCGAGCACCGTACCATACCACCAAGCGTTGCAGCTGCGCCCAATCGTACCTCAAGCTGTACGTCATGAAGCATCTCGCGGCAGCAAGAAAAGAGGTCTTCGGCCTGCTTGACCGGCATGAGGAAGAGCTGACGGAAGTAGAACACTTGAATGTTGATTAAGACTCGCAAACGCTGGTGCCAGGATGAGGCGCTTCTTCCGATCTTGAGCAAAGACGCGACAAATTCCTCGTCTTCGCCCGGTCCGTGAGGTATGTTGGGTAGATGACGGAAGACGTGATAGGCCAATCCTTGAAGTTCGGGGTCTTCCTTGATATCCATCATGTACAGAAGCTGCTGCATGAGCGACTTGGGGAAGAACGGCACCAGCGAGGTGCAGTTGTAGTTAGAGAGCGTACCATCAAGCCACAGGAGAATGGTCTTGCTGGCTTGTGTGTAGGGTGTAGGCGTCGTTGCTCCAGCCGGGCGCTCCTTCCGCCACTTCTCAAGGCGCTCAAGAACATCAACCATGATACCCGTGAATTCTTCTGTCGGCTGGTATGGCCGAGTACCGATGGGAGAAGCCGCCTTCTGCACCTCCAAGAGGGTCGGAACGTCCTTGTACGACTCGTGATAACGCGTGCGGAAGATGGTGGACAGCGTTCCTCCCATAATTTCTCTCACGCTCTTATATGGGTGGTCGATGTGTGCCAGAAAGTCTTCTTGGATCGGCTTGTGAAGCTGGAAGTGCCATCCAAGCGCACCAATGATCAATTGCAGCAGCTGGATCTTCGAGCTCTCCTTAAAAGCGGCGCTGGTTTGCATGTCCAGTCTGAAGCTCGCGAGCCAATCTACCAAGGGCCATGCACGCCGTGGGTCTTTACCTCCGACTATGAGGCTCACGAAGGTGGACCAATACGAGCTATTCTCCGGGGTCAGGCCATCACTGAAGATGCGTCTGACAATGGGAAATGCAAAGTCCCAAATCTTCTCCCTCGTTTCAAGGTCGTAATCTTCCGAGCTCGACAGCATAGCGCCCATAATTTCGGACATGGCTCGATGCTGATGCTTGTCAGAACCATCACCATACACTGCCTGGGTGAGATCTTTGAAGTCATCGAATGTGGCGTTGGTAAGACCGTTGGCCGTCAAGTCCATGGCGTAGGCAACGATCATGGAGCTAGACATTCGGAATCGGTCTTGTCCATCCCGCGGCTCCTGCTTCATGTAGCCAAAGTATGTAGATAGCCAATGTCGATCGATATGTTGACCCATCTTGCGACGAACGTTCATCTCTGTCTCGTCGTATTCGAGCTGACTCTTCCCAGTATGGAAACCGCGCATGGTCTTGTTCCACACCAGCCAACCGGGAAAATCGCTGTCAATGTATGCTTCGGCATCCGGCTTGGCGAACATCTCAAGATAGCGCTGCGTCCATGTAGGGTCGTCCCGCTCGGTCGGGATAGATACCTCGTCCGGATCGGTTTGCTCGTCAAGTAAATAGTTCTCGTACTTATGTCCGACCAGCGCTCGAGCTTGTGTAAGACTGAAGATGGCGTTGAGTGAGGTCGCGTAGAGTGTTCGCAGCTGTGGATGCGGATCAACGACTCCTTTGACAACCAATTCCAGTAACCCGTTGCTAGCGATGTTCTCAAATCGGTAGTCAAGCCCAATCGCCATAATTGCCGTCCTGCTGGCCTTCTTCCAGTGGCTGGTCTTGATAGTCTCGATCAGCTCAGCGCCTAGCTCACTCTTGCGCTTCTCGACAGCGGCTCTTCTCTTCTTCAACTTGGCTCGCTTTGGAGGTACGAGTGCTTGGGCATCCTCCATTGTGCGAGCAATAGTCCTCGTCATGCTAGACGCTTCGCTTGGCCATATTGCGTTCAGAGTGTCTTCGTCTAGGATGACCATGCGATCCATGGCTTTGGTCATATCCTGAATGGTATATGTTGACTGCGCGACCAACTTCTGAATGCTGGTGCGATCGGCCTCTGACACCTGTATGAACAGCTTGATCATTCGTGGCGCCAGTTTCCAATTTCGGCCGAGGGGCTTGGCCAAGCTTCCGAAGAGCAGAGAGAACATTGCTCCCTTGATTCGAGGATGGTCGTTCTTCTTGAGAGCATCCTCCAAAGCATCCAGGAGCGGTGGTATGATCAAAGGCTTCGCGCCGACAATGCTCTTCACAGCTTGCTCCCCAGCCGACTGGGCAGTCCTCCTAATGTCGGTGTAAATGGACGTGCTCGAGTGTGCCAAGTCAAGTAGCAGAGTTCGGTCCAGGTCTGATGCAGCCCTTGGATGTTCATTGAAGCGCAAGCGTTGGAAGTGGTAGAGATTAGCTCGCCGCACAAGCAGTGGCCGTGGGTATTGCTTTCTCGTGCCAGAGAACTTGAAAGGGTGGATGTCAGCAGCAAGCAGGCGCGTCAGCCTATCTAGAACGTGGGCTGAGCGCTCTATGCCTATGTCCATGAACCAGGACTTGTACGCACTGTATAAAGCATTGAAGCAAGGCACGTCGTCTTCTTGGTTCTTTATCAGGAATTCATGCACCTCATGTAGTGTTTCTCCGGCTCCTTTGCGGAGCTGGTGGACAGTCTCATATAGCGGGCTCCCAATCTCCAAAGGATATCCTGTGCTGTAGTGAAAGGAGCGTTTCACCTTCTCTTCTTCACATTCGTTGAGCTCCATGGACATCGCGCTGTCTGCAGGGCTATCCGGAGATGACACCATTGCGGTATCGTCATCAACGCTCTCCAAACTCGCCGGTGTCGCAGTCGCGAAGGTATAGGGAGCAATCGTCTCGTCGTCCGAACGGAAGAGGCGCGACATGCCAGAAATGATCAACCGGAGCAGGACGAGATTGCGAGACACCTCGTCGGACCAGTCTTTGCCTGTACCATCTCTCTTCACCGCAGACGTGTTAGAAATCAGCTCTCTAAGAGACTTCAGCGCTCGACCACCTTGCGCCTCAAACATGCGGACAGCGAATGTCAATTCTTCTTGATCTGGTACATGCCAGTTGATGTCTAATGAAGCTGGGTCGGTATTCTTTCCCCAACTGCTCGGTGTAAGGCCATGGTCGATTTCTGATTTGTTGAATAGCAAGTAATCTTGTGTGTAGTTCACGGTAAGGTTGAGCAGCAGATGATGGACAAAATTCGACACATGTACCAGTGGGATACCCTTACACGTGTCCTGCATGTAGGCCGCGATGTCGAACAGGTCGTCTTGGTAATCAAGCACATCTCGGCCGACATGTACTACGCACATGCTAAGCAGAGACACGTGCCACACAAGTGCTCTGTCCCTGGGAAGAATTTCGCTGCCAGTGGTACGCGTTGAGCCAGCGCCGTTTTCGCTGATCTCGGTCTTGATGCTGGAGATCAAGTCTGGCAGTAAACGATGCAGCGCCTTTTTCGGGGAGATCTTGACGAGAGCATTGCAGATGAAGGCCATTGCATCACGAGCTTGGTGTACAACATGATTGGAGATGAATCGCGCGATGTGGTCCAACGCAATGTCGTACAACTCTGGACTCAGACTGGCAAGCAGAGGGCTGAAAGTTGCGGGCAGCGTGTTCACAACGTTCTCCTCTGGGCTACCGCTCTTGACACGAGCTGCGTCTGGCAGATTTTGCAGAAGCGTAAACACCCTTCCAAGAAAGCTGATCAAGAACTCAGCAAAGCCAGCAGTCGAAGACTTCAGAACGGTCTCTTCCTCTTCCGCGGATAGCTCTGAGGCATAGTCAACTTCTAGCTCAGGACCTTCTTGCTCGAAACGGTCGACCTGAGAGGTGATCCACTGAACGGCGATCCCGGTGCCAGTACTTTCGGGAGGAGGCGAATCTGGATCGACCATTTCATAGTCACCATTCAGCTCGCTCTTCACTCGACGAGGCTCTTTCGTGAGGTCATGCAGCGGGATGTTGTAGCAAACGGATTGTATGAAGGCCAAGCTGTGCATGGTCTTGTCAAGATCATTTGCGTCAACTCCAGGCAGAGCCAGGCCTAACAACGTGGTCAAGTGACACCTCCAACCCTTGGTCTTCGCGATGACTCTACTTAACATCTGAAGCGCCCGTATCGAGGATATCGTGCGGTGCACTTCGACGAGACCCTGCATAGCTGGGTAGATGCGTTGCAAAGCACCGGGTAAGATGAGAGTCGGCTCAAGATAGGCGAGACTCTGAAGTGTGCTGAGACTGTAGTTCATGGCAGTGCCGCTCTTGGCATAAATGCCCATTAGAACGACATCTCGCAGGCAAAGGACGAAGCGTCGTTTCATCTCCTCGTTGAGCTTGCGATCGGCCGGAATTTCGTATTCCCCGCTCTGCTCGCGGTTCCAGCGCATAACGAAGAAGTCTGCGAGATAATAGACAAGCTGTGACAAAGGCTTGGTCCAGCTGCCGGAGTTGGAGGGGTGGAAGAACGTCTCGATACCCTGAATCAGGCTCTCAAGCTGGTGTAAGATGGACTTGAGATTTTTTACTTCCAAGCACTGTGGTGATAACGACATGACGATCCATCTTGCGATCCCGTGAGCCACCGGGTGCTTTCGAGGATCTCTATCGAGGAAGACGGCTGTTCCAGCGCCGATATCCACATTCGGGCTGTAGGGTGTTGTAGCCTGGCCGACTGGGATCTCGAGCAATCGTAACACCGCAGTATAGATGAGTGATGCTTGATCTTCGGTAAATATACCGCATGGTCCGAAGGGTACCTGCTCAGCTCCCAGGCAGTCCCTAGCTTGCCGCGAGAAGATATCGAGAAAACGCATGTCCGTCATGGAAGACCTGCTCACGGTTGCCCACAAGTGGAACAACGTGGGTAGATAGTACTGCGGCTGGAGCTTTGGGTCGTCTGCTGGAGGTGGTGCAGTCGGCAGCATCAAGTTGAGAAGTCCTGATACCACGAATGCTTGTTCAGAGAACGACATGCTGTAGTAAGGCAAAAACTCTTCCAGCATGCTCGGAATCTCTCGCGCGTCGAAGAAGAGCTGTGCAAAAGTACACAGCTTCGTCAGCGTCCGCACGTTACGCTTACTGCTGAATGTATTCGGTGTCGGGCTCTCAGAGGGCAAGACGAAGACCTTCAGCTCTTTGTACAGTGGTCGCCAATCAAGCGTGAGGTCTTTTCCCGGCCGTAGGTAGTGCTTGCGCTTGGTGAGAACCATGAACATGCTAGCAAAACGCTCCGACACGCCATATTCGAGACCAGGCGCCAGAGCAAGCTCAAAGTAGAGCTTCACCAGTGCTATACGCTGTCTCTTGGTCAAGTCGAACTTCAAGCCCATCCAACCTCTTATCTCTTTTGTCCAATGCACGGCGCCTGGCACGAAGTCTCCAGATGCCACGGCGACATAGAGGTTCTTGATCATCTCATCCATATCCTGCTCGCGCTGCTCTTGCGACTCGGTCTCGTATGGGAGGTATCTGGTGTACGGGAAGACTCGAGGCCGCGTTCTTCCCAGCCGTTCGATTGCGAGGTCTTCGTCTGGCTCGCCATTGCTGGCGTTGTCACGCTGGGCAGGCGCGCCCGGTGATGTCGCTCGCGAATCCTCATGCCCTCTGCCATGGCCCGCGTCCAGCATAGAGGCCATGGAGCGACTATGCTGGTCTAACATCTCCCGTTCCTCCGTCATCTTGGATAGAAAGCTTGCCGTGCAGAAGCTCTATCTCTCATTGGAACCCTGTACGCCCAAGGTCCTTGGAGAATCGCGTGAGCTTCAATTTGTAATTTATTACTTCTTGTATGATTTGTTCGACACGTATGAAGCTTCCCAGCTCTTCACCCTCGGTCCTCTGGGCGTAATGGTCGGTCACGAGATACGGCTCTGGGGATGTTCCGTTCGGTATGTCAAGCGGAATGTACTCGGGACTGGATGTGGCGCTTTTCGGTGAAACAGCAGCACTTGCGATGCGGCGTGTAACACGGGACAACAAGGATGCGGAAGGGATATTCTGGTTGTTGAGATGCAGTCGGCGAGTTCGAAGAGGTGTACACTTGTGTGACGGCGACAACGAAAGCGCCAAGCAGCTTGCCGATCTGGATGCGTCGACAAGAGCTCCGTGCCTTCGGGTTGTTGACGTCTGCCGCTTACTAATCCCGTGTCCTCGCAAACAAAACATTCACTTGCGAGATATAGGGAATCACCAAGCAGCGAGAGGATGGAATTCCACGAGGGAGGTGGTGCCCGCACTGTGTTGATGTGATGGAAGGCGCAAGGCTGTGAGATCCCGAGTCGTGGTTGTATGCGGAGCCGTTGGAGCTCTTGTAAGCTTCATCAACTCGAAGGCAACCGGGCACACGCAATCAGTTTTTGTCTAGGCGTGGCGAATAGTGATTACTACATAGAATCTTTACCATGATAGTGATTAATATTTTTCCGGTAGAGACTATTATCTAGTCTAGTTACTGTAATAATCAATATTTACTCTTGCTCTGACTGTCACTATCGATTTTCCAAACCTCCTTACTTATCCTTTGATTGCTACTGATACCCGAATTTTCGCTAATGGTCATATTAATAGCAAGTACCATAATACACCCTCCTTACATCCTCCCGCCTCTTTCACCAGGCTACTCACATACACGACTACATCAGAAGCGATAATCACGTGTTCAAAATCCATAAGCAGACGCCGGCAAATCCATCGCCACACTGACCGGCTATACTGGAACTGCATGGCCCGTAGCCGACGCGCCTAAGACGCGTCTTCCAACACCATGTCCTACTACTCCCCGGATGCCATCCTGACAGACGCCCAGAAGGCACCCTGCACCTTCGAACTCGCCGTGCCACACCTCACAGCTCTCAATGCCGGCTCCAAAATTGAAAACGGCACCAAACTGGAACTCCCGCTTTGGCTCGCGGAAATGCTGGCGGTATCCCAGCCTTCAGGTTCTGGATCTCTCGCAACGCTAGACATGCCTCCGGCCCTAGGACAGCGGGTCGTGAACGCTTTGAGCGCGGATCCGAAGTCGGTGGACGTCAGGGCGCAGGCGCAGTGGTTTTATGGAATGGGAGAGAGAATGCTAGAGCTGTTTGACGAGGAGGAATTGGCAGAAGTCTTGAGTGATGTGAGTGTTACCCTCTGGCTACATTATGAGAAGCAGTGCTGAGAATCTGTGCAGACCTTCAAGCAGCGAACTCTGGAGATTGCGGACAAGGCGCAGAATATGAAAGTCGCAGTCAATGATTTTACCAAAGGTTTAGATGAGAATGAGAGGCAGCGTAAGTATCCTCGTCTCTCTTGAGAAGGTCTATATTAATCTGGTCTAGTATTCAAAGCTGCGCATGAGGGCAGCAAGGCTGTCAACGAATGGTTTGGGAGTGCAAAGCTAGCATGAATGCTACGACCTTCCCAAGCGTCGGGCCAGAGCCTGCAGCAACCGCGATAGCACCATACCCACCGAAGCAACAGTCAGATTGATGTTCGTGGATGTCCAGATGCCGTAGCACTCCTTCAAGAGCGATGCCGGATGCATATTCCCGGCAAGCCATGCAGAACACGGACCACTGAGGCCCTTCACAACGGCAAGCGCCATCATTCTTCCCGCATGACTTGCGTTTGAAGTATGCTATTGCTTCGGAACCGCACTTCTGGCGTTTGACATGATCATGGATCTAGCCACTACCGTATTGCGCTGGCGGTACGTATTCGTCTTTCTAATCATGCTCCGCCACTGTCAGGATATTGGCAAACTTCGCGGGCTTATTGAAGCGCGGAAAGTCGACCAGGTCTTGAGACTGTTTTGCAGGCGAGTAAACAAATTCCAAGATCCCCGAGCAAATCGCAAGCGCTTCATCAGATCCGTATTTCTCCCTATTATCCTTTCCTTAACAGATACAGTCGGCGACGAGCATTCTGATCGTGGAGCCCTCCTTCGCGGTTGTGTAACAGTCCGCGATTGTCTGAGCGCTCAGACAACAATACATGTCGTAGTAGCGATCGTCGAGGAGCTCTCTCAATGCCGTACCTAGAGCTAGATTTCAGCGTTGCAGGCCAAAGTTTTATCCACGAGAACCTACATGTCGCAAAAGAACCAGATATCAATCAGGATGGACTTGCGTTTGTCCAGGTCGCTCGCGCCGACCTTTTGGCACTCGAACACATAATGAAGCTGGCCCTGCGGATGTCTAGCCACTGCATGCTCCACGATGGATGTGTAACATACTCCATGGCACCATGGTACCAATATCTTGACGGCAGCTGCTGGCCCGTTGGCGAGCTGAAGCTTGCCATCCTTGTCCACCAGCGAACCGGGCTTGGTGATTGCCCTGCCCTGCCATGTGAGGGGAACGGAGTGCGAGAAAGCCTTAGTGAACAGTCACCTGCCCCTTCTCCGCGTGGCTAACCTCCAAGGTGACCTGCTCAGTTTTGAGAAGCCAATTGTAGGCCTCAGCATCGAGCGGGAACATTTTGACGAAGTTGCAGTGGTGGCGCCAAAGTTGAGGTTGTTGATGTTTCTAGATTGCTGGAGAGAAGCTGTGCATACACTAGCCGCGAAGCAGCAGAGAGCTAGCGCCCGGGTCTTCTGAACTGAATAGAACACAATCGTTAGTGATACAATAAACACCTAGCGCATGGCTCGTGCGCTTTACGGAGCCTGGGAGGTCGAGTGTATGCTCAAGAGAATTGTACACATGAGATCATACTAATCACACCAAATAAGAAAATGTCCGCACTTGACTTACACTAGAAAGCTCCGCGAAACTGATCTGCCAGCCCGCCAAGAATTCCACGTCTGCGTACATCTCCACGGTTGTTATCCACCCCCGTCGCTCTGCCAGCTTCACTTTCTAGATGTCGCCTCAGATGGTCATACCGCTCTTTCTGCTCACTTCCACCGATGAGCCACAGGGGCACACGCCATCTTGCAGCACCTGGCAATATCTCTCGGCGGTATGCGAAACCGATTACCCATCCTACGGATGCAGCGAGCGCAGAGCCTGGTAGCTGGGCGAGTGACAACTGTAGCGGGAGCAAGTATGAGGTGGCTTTCGAGGTGAGCATGAAGCCATGATACTGCTCCGCGGAAGTACCGGTTGGAAGAGCGCTCGCAACTCGGTACTTGTAGATATAGGGTACGGCGGCATGGTATTGCGCGAGAAGTGAGAAGAGGATCGGTGTTGGACCGGCTGGGAGGTAACTGATGCGGCCGAAGCTCAGAGGTCGAATGATGGTCGCGAGAAGTATCGGCGGCAGCAGCGTATTGTAGATGAAAGTAGAGAGTATGAAGGACTACATACCAGTCAGCCACTGCATGGCGCAGGATCATGGCGAACGAGGCATACGGCGAACTTTCTGCTGCCCCAAAGACGTTCAATCACTCTCATCTGGTAGAAGGTCATGGCTGCGAAGAGGACCTCGGTACTGTTCGTATAGCAAAGCTGCCATGTGAAGAGTCGCCATAGCTGCCAGTAGTCGAACAGATGTGGGCGTACTTGGATCCAGAAGAAATACTTGGTGTCAGTCAAGCTGGCCAAGAACGAGGTCACGACGATGCCGACGACCAGCAACCTGGACACGGGAGCGTTGGTGAAGCCGGATGCGATCATTCTGACTGCTGGCCAGTCCCAAGCCCTCCAGATTGCCCTTCCTCTCCTTGTGATTCTGTTGTAATGTTGGCGAGGACGACGGAAGAGGGCAGGCAAGCCTGGGTCTGGAGTAGGTGTTCACAGGGTGTTGGTCTGTCGCAGGGATGCCTGGCGCGAATTCCGTTCTCCACGCTATGCACGCGCGATACGGAAGGATCCACGTTAAATCTTACCTCACCTCTCCTCCTGCCGACTCCTTCTTCTCTCTTGATTCACCCTGTTTCGATAATGCTGCCTGATGAACGCTTGCTCAAGCTTCTTTGGTTCTCGATATTCTTGTCTGCTGATATACAGTTCCTTCACATGAGCACAGTCGACTGTGGTATGTCGGAAACCTGATCTCGAACGTAAAGAAATTCCCTTCGAGCCGCCAATACTGTCCTCCCATACCCGGCACGCTGATGTAGAAGAGTTTTTGCCCGACGCAAGAATGAGAGGCAATGTTTGCTGCCACCAAGCGAATGCACGCGACCGATCACTAGATGTGACCACCGGCCAGAAAGGCAAACAATGTCAAGAAGATTACAAAGAGTCGTGCTTGTAGATGGTCACAGCAACGGTGCAATGTGCAAGAAGACAGCCGTCGATGATTCTCGCGCGGACGTGGGCCGTGAGGCTCGGCGGCCAGGAAAGAGGAAGCAAAATTTGCTCGACTTGACATGTGATGGAAGCTGCAGTCGATGGAAGAGAGGCGGCCTTGCGCACGAGGCGTGTTGTGGTGGTGAAAAGAAGACGACGGAAGACAAGTGGTGGTTGCTTGACGCTGTCCGGACTTTGCGACGGCTACTCGAAGCTTTCTGCCTCAGGTCTCCACGAACATGCTTGCCGCCAATACGCACCTTTTGCGCACGAGGAAGGAGGGAACACAGAAACAACACTTGTGAAGGAAAGATGCACGACATTGGAATGCAAAACCATGTGTTTGCAGTGTGTGCAGGCAAGACTCGGAGATGTGGTGTAAGGTGTGGAGGGAGCAAGCAAGCCAGCTTTAAAGGTATTTAAATTTAATTTTCCCCGCCGCCAATGTCTCACGTGGCTGCCAATGTCGTAGCGATAGGAGACGTCGCACTGGAGACTCCTTACGAACAATCGATTCAAAATCGTGTTTCGAAGTCATCAAAGATGACAGGACTCCCACAGAGAAATGACAGCGCCACGTCCGTTTTTTTTTTTTCTTTTTGGCAGTGCCTTCTGCCTCATCCTGCACAGTCGTTGTTTTGCTGGGCAAGATCGAGTCTGCGATTTCCTTTAGTTTTAGCAAAGTGCCTGCCACATCTCGAGCACGCTTGAAACCACAATGCTCTTGCTCTGATTCTTTTGCTAACATTCACACTCACTTTTCCAGAGACGATCGAGGTGGTTCTAATTTTTGCAGGCCGTCGCAACCTCGCCGGAGCAGCTGCCAAGACTTCCGTTTCCGCCCGCAGCCTCAGCCCTCAAGAATCGCGTCGTGAGAACCCCTGATCAATTTTCAAATTACAGACGCTCCATCTAATCGACCCAGCGATCCTCCTCATACCCATATTGAGTGCGCATGCTGAATGCTCGAATTTTGCATTCGAAGTCGACCTGGAGCACGCTCACGTGACCAGATTGTGCTCCACCCCCGACCGAGCATGATATGCCGCAAAGATCTCGAAATCTCGTTCAGGGTACACGAGCTCCTTAGATGTACCGTTCAAACTGCGCTCGTTCTGGTTTCATTGCAACAAAGGTGTGGTGCGGCCCTCACGTGCCTCGCTGCCCTCGAGTCGAAAATGTCCCGCCAAGACTTTTACAAGTCGTCCGACTCCGGCGATGCTGCCTGCCCATCCGATTGCGGCCACAACTCGGCGCTTATATGCTCTGTACGTGGACAGAATCCACTCTCACTGGCTCATTGTCCCTTGACGCTAGCGGGTGTATGCCGAGAGTTGCGAAGTCGGAGGGGAGCGTCCAAAGGGAAGGAGCAGACGCTCCGCTTCCCGGCGCGGCAATACAGGGCACCTGCGTAGCGAGTCGGCTCGGATTCGGCTTCAAGACACCACGCACACGCTTCCGAGCTTGCATTCTAAGTGGCCAGCTAACACTCGACGCTAGCTAATGTCCAAAAATGCATGTGAATGTTCGGCTGAGACCTCAGGCAGCACACCGAGCTTCCGACAAGACCCCGCGATGCGTGAGCAGCAACCGACGCCAACGCTGAGTGGTCCTCTCGCGCTGCACGCTAGCTAACGTCCAGTTTTGCATGTGAATACCCATTGAGGCCTCAGGCAAGACTTGCTGGCTTCCCACACAGCCCCGCAGCGTGCTGCCAACGAACTCCGGCGACGCTGAGTGGTCAGACAATTTCTCACGCTAGCTCATGTCTGCCTTCACATGCTGCAATGTGCGCCTTAGGCAGCAACAAGCCTGATCAAAGGCCGGACAAATCGAGCCCGCTCCACCCACCACGCACTGCATACAGCTACACCCGCGCTGCACTTCCACCAATTCTTGCGCCTGACAAGACCCGGGTCTACACATCATCTCGAAATCGAAATCACACAGTGCGCCAACCCAAGGGAGACACTGCAAGCAGAGATTGTTCAGTGCGCGGAAAGCAACCCACTCCAGGACAAAATCAAACATGCCCGCACGCTGTCCAGGATGTCGTTCGCCTTTTTTCCACTACCCCCCTCGCGAGACACGCACCAGCCAGCCTTCGCCCCCCGAAACGTGAAAAGCCGTGGCTACAGTCAGAAAAAGATGGAAGGCCGCGATACTATGCAGATTGTGCTTGCAGAATAGGCTGCCATGAGAAGGGATTGGTTGTACAAGGGGTAGATACGTCTTGGCGCGGCGGGCCTTTTGATGGAGTTCAAGTACGCAAAGAGGGGGAATTACACGCGCAGACGCCAAATCAGATCTCTCGCTATGATTTACATGGTACATAGACGGCTTTGGTATCCTTCTGCGTTATATTGCTTGTCAGAAAGAGAAACGATGGGAATAACTGTCAGTGCTCTTCATTTTTCGCGTCTGCAGAGCTAGTAAGCTGCCGTGACTGAGCATCTCGCAGCAACACCGCAGGACTACGCCCTTGGAGAGCATGGAAAGTCAACGGTACAGGTGTGTGGAGTTTGAGCAATAGACGCCTTTTCATGTGCCGGCTGACTTCTAGTATGTACTGAGCAGTAAAGGATCTTCAACCAATGCAGGATCAATGCCGCTTCGTCACGCCATCTCCGTCAACATACCCATCGAAACCTCTACCTAGCAAACAGTAACACGCGCATTTCTGGTCTCTCTTCGAGAGAGCTTGCTGACCAGATTTCAGGGGATGATCGCACGCTAGGACTTGTTCTTCCGCTTGAGATTGGGTGGGGCCAGCATCTGCTTCAGCACTCCGTCGAACTGCCCCTTCTTGTCGGTGTCAAACTCGACATCTTCTAGGTTGGATCTGATGCAGGACCTCTTGACGAAGTGACGTTTGCTGGCCATTTGTAGAATGCCAATGGCAGCATCGTGGCTCCCATTCGCGGTGCCGTACGCTTCGAGGAAGAAGCGACCATCACGATGGATTTAGCGCGCCAACCATTCCGGGCTGCGGTTATGGCCAATGTCGCAGTCCAGGAACAGTGACTTCAGATTCTTGCAGCTGGCAAGGGCGCAGAAGGCGGCATAGTTGCACGGGCTCTCACTCCTGTATCTATAGCACTCAAATCGTTAGAAAGCTTCTAAGGAAGGTAAGTGGGAAGGAGCTGCGCAATTATCCCGTTGAGGGCTGATGCGATAGATGCGATGAAGTGCACTCGGATGCCAGAGAGCCTCGAGGTATTGGAGATCTTTCCAGAGGATGGTATGTTGTGGATCGAATCACTTACCCTTTCACAGTCACGTCAGACAGGAGTTGTCGATTGTCAGAGCCGATCTGTATGACGAAGGTGTGCAGAGCAGCCAAATCCTGGAAGACAAGCGCCTGTTCGTACAAAATCGACGATGCTTCTTCGCGTATCTGCTTGCTGACTGCTAAGATACTGGGAACGAAGGCATGTTTTGTCGAACCAATCTGGCATGCAGAACGTGAGATGTCAGCAAACATCTCGTGTACGGCCATGTGGGAGCAAAGAATGAGATTCCACTTAGTAGCAAAGAACGAGTGGCATATCGGGATGACAGTCTTACCGTGTTAATGTCGCGGTTGCCTCCACGGTGTCTTCACTTGCCGTAGTAGCGCGTCCCAGTCTCGAATGCGAAGGCACCACGCGTCACGAAGCGGCGATGCTTTTCCAAGCGAGAAACGATAGAAAGAGGCTCCGAGTCCGTGTGTACCAGATCATAGATATCATCCCGGAACTCTGGCGGTAGATTCATAAATCGGAGAGGCTGCGGTTCCTTGGTCTTAATCCTCTTGGTAGTCTTCTTGGCACATTTTCGGCTTGTTGCGCGAGCCAAAGTCGACGTCGATGTCGCTTGCTTGGTCAGAGTCCGCCAAGACTTCTGCATCCAGGTTCATGTCCACGAGATAGTCGTGAACTGCATAGGATGCTTTCATGCGCTTGCGCATCACGCGTGTGGTTGTGCTGGTGTTCGCCATGGTTCAGTGCGTAATGGATGGCACTGAAAGAGTTTTTGTTGGTCAGTGGAGACATTGATGTCTCGGAAAAGGGGTTGTGAAGTCCAGGATGCCGGAGGCTTTTAGAATCTCGTGGTGGGCTGGGTGACTTCCCCACGGCTGGTGCCGCGACAGGCAACCAACCATACCGAGCGCGTGCGAAGGCGGTACATGTTCACGTGTGTCGAGAATGGAAGGTACGGGGCCCTTTCATTCTCAGAAACACGCTAAGAACTAAAATAGCGCATGTAAGTGAATGATTCGAAATCTGGGGCGAGGCGTCGGTCCGAGATCGCAGCTCCAGAGGTCGGGGCTGGATGAATGCTTACCCGAGAAGCAGCTGCCGAACTCAAGTCCCGCTTCAAATATCCGGTATTGCCGCTCGTCTCGCCCCTACTCGAGGAGGACCGTTCTAGTACTCTTTCGAGACGTGAGGTGAATGTGTCTGTCCCGGAATCGTGAGCAATAGATTCAACAGCATGGAGGCCATCTCGGCTTTCGCGTCACGGCTTGCAGCTGCACCGCGAGTACAGATTCGCTTCGTTGACGCTCCGCGAGCTGCGTGGCAAGTGAAGCAACATGCCAGCCAGACGAGGACATTCAGAACGAGCGCAGTCCAGGGCCGAGAAGTCACTGCAAGCGCTCCCAAGAAGATTCGCGGCAAATCGAAGCTCTACGCGTCTGCAGACGCGGCCGTAGCCGACATTCAATCCGGGTCAACAGTTCTTTCGGCCGGTTTTGGACTATGTGGAACAGCAGAGACTCTTATCACTGCCATGGCACGGAGAGGAAAGGATAGTCTGCACTCGCTCACGGCGGTCTCAAACAACGCGGGAACAGCAATTGGTGGTGGTCTTTCACCTCTTATTGAATCTGGCCAGATCACACGAGCAATCTGCAGTTTCCTCGGAAACAACAAGAGTCTGGAGAAGAAGTATCTCACTGGGGAAGTCGAAATCGAACTCACACCTCAAGGAACAATCGCCGAGAAACTGCGTTGCGGAGGCGCTGGTATTCCAGCTTTCTTCACGCCCACTGGAGTCAATACTTACATTCAAACCGGTCAAATCCCCGCAAAGCTCAAGGATGGCGAAGTCCTCGAGCCTGGCAAACCACGCGAGACGCGAATCTTCAATGGCAGAATCTACAACATGGAAACAGCAATCGAAGGCGATGTCGCTATTTTGCGAGCGCACAAGGTCGATAAGGCTGGTAATGTGCAATTCCGATACACCACCAAGTCTTTCGGTCCTCTCATGGCAAAAGCCGCTAAAGTCTCCATCGTTGAGGCTGAGCACATTGTCGAGATCGGCGAGCTGAAACCTGACGAGATTGACCTCCCTGGCATCTTCATCGACCGTATTGTGCCAGCCACTGAGGATAAGATTCTGGAAATCAAGAAGATTCGCGAAGAGCGTGACGTTGAAGCTGAAGGTGCTCAGTCCGATGCTCTTGCCCGCAGGAACCGCATCGCCAAGCGTGCTGCCAAGGAACTGAAGCCTGGATTCTACGTCAACCTTGGTGTTGGTATGCCGACTCTTGCCCCCTCTTTCTTGCCACCGAACAGCAACGTCTGGATTCAATCTGAGAACGGTATTCTCGGCATGGGTCCATATCCAACTGAAGAGGAACTCGATGCCGACATCATCAACGCCGGCAAAGAGACCGTTACTCTTGTCCCTGGCGCCAGCGTCTTTGACAGCAGCGAGTCTTTCGGTATGATCCGCGGAGGCCACGTCGACGTTTCTATGCTCGGAGCTCTGCAAGTCGGTGCCAATGGTGACCTGGCCAACTACATGATCCCAGGCAAAGTCTTCAAGGGAATGGGAGGTGCTATGGACTTGGTGTCGAACCCCGACGAGACGAAGATCGTTGTGCTTACCGACCACGTGGACAAGTATGGTGCGCCCAAGATTGTTCAGCACTGCACTCTGCCTTTAACTGGAGCTCGATGTGTCAGCACTATTATTACCGAGCTGGTGAGTATAGTGTTACGAAATCGTCTGAATACATGTGCTGATTCATTTGCAGGCTGTCTTTGATGTCGACAGGAAGAAGGGCGGTCTGACACTGATCGAGACCGCACCTGGTGTCGGCGTAGACGAGATCAAGCAGAAGACCGGCGCCAAGTTCGCTGTCGCCGAGCCTCTGGGTCGCATGGAATAGTCGATATCTTGATTATCCATTATTTCATGTTGTTGTGAAATCTAGCGAAACCGATTGGAATACATCATATACAAGGAGTCACATGTGCTTCA
Organism: Lecanosticta acicola; assembly: GCA_963674455.1. Taxonomy (NCBI): domain Eukaryota; kingdom Fungi; phylum Ascomycota; class Dothideomycetes; order Mycosphaerellales; family Mycosphaerellaceae; genus Lecanosticta; species Lecanosticta acicola. The sequence continues at coordinate 35,763 of CAVMBE010000112.1, forward strand.
AAATCTGTCTGTCCGGTACTCGAGATCTGGTTTCTGTTCTACGCACTCAAAGCTTTGCCTTTGGGGCACTGTCAAATCCAGGCGCGAAAGTCGTCCCCCTTCCCTGACCCAATGCATGGACGATGCTGTCTACCTGCTCCAACAGCCACAGACTCCCCTCGTTGCTCGCAAGCCACTTGCCACCCTGAATCTCCTCCTCCGGCTCGGCGCTGCCATCTTCAAACGCTTTCCTTAGACCAAAGACGTGACTGACAACCTGAGGCCCCACACCACTCTGCGATCTGAGACAAGCAACAGCAATGATCGACGTAAGAGCCCGCCCAACACCCGGTCTCTCCGGGTCTTTCGGCGTGGGCGGGTCAGAGAACAGACAACCATATTCCGCCTCGATGATATGCACTGGTAAGTCTGGATGTGACTGTGCCAGTTTCGCGGTCAATTTGTCGGAGAACGGGTGGTAGATGCTATCCCAGAGAGCATTTCCTCGGGCTAGAGTTTCTTCGATGGTAGCTTTCGAGAGATGTCGTCTGGGTTTCCGTTCTTTGAGAGCGGATTGGATGTCTGAGGGTAGGCCGCCATAGAAAGCCCCGAGGACGTTGATTGTGCGTGGGACCTGTGTGCGTGTGTTTTGTTTAGCAGGCATTGGCGGCATTATTGTGTTCAGGTCGACTGACTCCATTGAACCCGATACATTTGAGTCCGATTTCTCGCATCAGCTCTGCGGCGTAGAGGCCTTGGTTCTTCACGCCTTGGATTGAATGCGCTGATGACGTTGCCAGACGATGGAGTTCCAGGAGCGATTCTGGGGAGTTCATGGTCATCGTTGCCGCTGTCTGGAAGGGCGTTCGTTAGCATCTGGCTGGTCGATACATGCAATGGGTTGTTTTCATCACACACCGAGGCAGATAGCCAAGCTGGCAGCCCAACTTTCTTTCCTGAAGCCTCACTTGCTATTCGCTCATACACTGACGCGACATTCTTAGGCGCGGGGATCGTGTTGGGTCTCGCATGGGCTGCATTGATGAATTGCTTCAAGGGTTCGGAGAGTTTCGACATATCGGCCAACCAATCTATCTCCTGGATTCGAGCAGTATTCGAGAGGGTGCGAAGTCGAGCAATGGGGGCAATAATGAATCGTCAGAAGGTGTAATAAAATAATCGAGGGTCGGCCGAAAGCGCTCTGTGGCTGGAGGCTGCATGTGGCTCTCCAACTCCGCTCTCCGCACTAGCCGGTCTTCGGGGCAATCGGCGGAAGCACCCGATCGATCGTACAACATCATCATCGGCAGTCTTCTGGTTCTGAGCAACACACCCACAACCCTCTCTCCATCCCGACACCTTGTTCCAGCCATGCTTGATCATCCTGATGCTTGGGTTGGGAGCACAAAAGGACGAGCGAGCGAGCGAACACTGCACGTCCACCGTCCGTCCTGCTCTCCTCTCAAGACACCAATCGAGGCCGAGTTGGTGCATGAGCTGGAAGTCGTCAGGATTGCAAGGTGTGTGAAGACGGACTTGGATGGAGCGAGATGGCTTTCAGCGCTGCACCAGAAACATAGGAAGGTCAGCAGCGCCTTACTCCAGGCTCTTCCAATCATCGCTCAAGCCACTCTTCCTCAATCTTGTGCAATGTAGTACCTGAACCTCACCCTCCATATATTATTGCACCCAGCTGGTGGGCAGGTGAGGCAGCACCGATTTCTTTTACCATTGACCTCTTGATCCACCTCTCTTGTCGAGCATCGATTTCGGATTTTCGAGGGACGTCATGGCTTCAGCAAACGATGAAAAGGATATCTTGCAAGCCTATGAAGATCCGATACGGGGTGTCAACAGCGATATAGTCGCTCAGACCCGCGTCGAGGTACGACTTTCCACATCTCACAGCCGTAGACCTGCCCAGCTAATACTCGAGTCACTTGTAGAGAGTCTTCCATTCCGTCCAGTTCTTCCTCCTCGTAGTCTCGTTCATGAGCAGCTGGGAAGGTATCGCAAGCAACCTGTACAGCGTCTTTTACAACGGCGGCCCACAGACCCTTGTCTGGGGTTTCCTTCTTGTATGGACTGGAGTGATGGCTCAAACAGCCTCTCTCGCTGAGATGGCAGCGGCGCAACCTATCGCTGGTGCGATGTATCACTGGACTTGGGCGCTCGCTCCTACCGATATCAGGCGATTCTCGACATGGTTGCAAGGCTGGAATACTTGGACAGGATGGATCAGTATGACCGTCGGCATCTGCAACTCCACCGCGAATTGGATCATTAGTCTCGTTCAGCTGAATTACCCCGACTATGTTGCGACGGGATGGCATTCGACATTGATGGTCTTTGCCATGATGGTCGTCTGTGTTGCTTTCAATGTGTACAAATTTGGAAGATTGGTTCCTTGGATCGAGTCAATTGCAGGTGGTCTCCACTTTGCTATGTTCATTGCTTTTAGCATTACGCTACTGGCTATGGCGAAGAAGCACAGTGCCAGCTTTGTGTTTCTCAGTCGTGTGGACGCAACGCAGACTTCTGGATGGACGAACGAATTCATTAGTTGGAATCTCGGGCTGCAGACTTCCGTTTGGGTGTTTGTCGGTAAGTTCACTCCACCGCTTTGACACGTTTCCCTCATGCTGAATCTCTCGACAGGTTTCGATGCTGCAGTCCATCTCAGTGAGGAAGTCCGCAGGGCGCCCAATACCGTGCCGAGAGTCATGGTCTACACCAACTTGGTCAACGGTTTAATGGGCTGGATCTTCATCGTCATCCTTCTCTTTTGCGCCGGTAACATCGACGAAGCACTCCAGTACTCCCAGCCAATGCTAGCCGTGTTCTTGCATGCCACAGGCTCCACCCGCGCGGCAACTGCAATGGGCAGCCTTCTGGTGTTCAACGGAATACTTGCCTTGCTTTCCGGCGTCGCTTCCATGTCCCGCCTCAGCTGGTCTTGGGCACGAGATGGAGGTCTGCCAAAGGTATTTGCATATGTGAGCCTGCTCCGTTTCACAATATACAGTACCTGTAGCATCCAATCTGACGCATCCAATCTGACGCGAATAGGTCGACGCCCAGAAGCGCGTGCCAGCCCGAGCAGTGCTGTTCTCCAGCATGCTCGTCGTGCTACTCTCGCTCGTCAACATTGGCTCGACCGTCGCCATGCAGGTCTTCATCTCGCTTTCCACAATCGCGATGTACTTGAGCTACTTCATCGCGATTCTCATGATGTTCTTACGCCGACTATCTTCTTCTTCTTCTCCGTCACCTCAGCTCGGACCCTGGACCATGGGCAAACTCGGAATGCCAGTGAACATCTTCGCCCTCGTCTATACGGCCTACATCATCATCTGGCTGCCATTTCCCACCACCATACCAATCACAGGCGCTAATTTTAACTACGCCTCTCCGATGCTCTTCTTCGTGATTCTGCTCGCTCTCGGTCTTTGGGTTTTCAGAAGGCGAACGTGGCCGGGTTTACGGGAGGACATTGTCGAGGTCGCCATCAATAAATGATCCCTCGGTCAAACCAATTCTCCTTTTTCGTCTTCCTTTCCTCATCCATCACTCACCCACCTCCCCAAAGTTCTGCCGAGAGTCAAAACATGCGACTAACAGACAAAGACGCGCTCGCGGCAATATTGGCGCCCGTCGTATCGTTTTAACCTCCCACATCTCAGAGAACACCACGGGCCCTCAACCTTCATAGGTCCCATAGAGATGCGCCAAAACCGCCAGCGCTCTTGCGATGAGGTAGTATCGCTTAATAATTTTGTCGGTTGTCCAGATCCATATCATTCCCACGGCAGCTAACAAGAGGAGGCAAATGTACGAACTGATGAGTGAGGACTTATCCTTGAGAAGTGAACTCTGACCCTGTGAGAGGATTGCTGGGACGCTGGATGGAGGAGAAGTAAACTGTATCGGTTAAGCCGGCGGCGTAGGCGGATATACTGCGATTGATTGTTAGTTGAGATTGGTGCCATGCTCGCGAGGCGAGTTTGGGTCTTCTTATTACAGTGGTGCGGGTTCTATAATGCCGAAGAAGATGAAGGGCCATGTAAGGAGACATGAGTTGGGCGCTGTGGTTGTTACTGCTACGAAAACGCTATAGTTGTCTTCGGACTTTTTTTTGGGGCGAGGCAGAGCAGAAGAATGATGTGATGCAGTGAGGTTATGCTATGTACTGCATCCTACCTCAGTCGGTGGGCATGGCTCGGAAGCTCTGTAGCATGATCCTTCGCAACTTACAATTTTCCTCGCGAGAGCAAGACCAAAAGACTCTTCTTTTGTGACGATTGAGATTACACCTACTCAAATCCGCTCGTTTGACTTTATGAAATGACCGCCAAGGCGTGCAGTAGTTCGCTCCGCACCGTCTCCGGCGCCGCTTCATTCCCTATCCCTGTTGGCAGACTGCTCGAGCATTTCCTGTACCCTCGGTGCCCAGGCGTCCTCCCCTTGCTGTAGCTCCTCGTACTGAAGCACATTCTTCCCAAGCTCAAAGTCGCCTTGTCGTGTTCGCACCAGACTTGCCATGATTCCTAATGAGCCCAAAGCTGCGCCCAAGTCATGGCACAGTGAGCGCACGTAGAAGCCAGAAGTCACTGTCATGCGTATTCTGCATGCAGGAGCTGGGCAGGGTGATCGATCGGGTGCTGTCTGGTCTTGCTTCGGGTCTTGCTGCTCAGAGGCTTTCTCTAAATGGCCCTCGTTATCCGGCTTCACTGGAGCGTCAGCGGACTGCTCAGCAATCGGCTTGGCAATAGGCTCCGGACTAGCTTCTCCATCTTTGGCTACGTCTGAAGGAGCTGGTTCTGGCGCGTTGTCAGGTGTAGTCTGATGTGCGCTCGACTCTTCTTTCGGCTTCTTTGGCGCTGGTCCATTTTCATCCTGGTCAACCCGCTTTCTCTTGGCGGCCGCAGGAGCTTCTGCGTCCCCTGCTTCGATCGGGTCTTCGTCATCTCCACCGATGTGAAGCACCTTTTGAGCAACAGTCTTTTGGGCTGTATCGGCCTCCTCCTTCGGCCAGTGCCATTTGTGAGTCCCGCCTTCATACCATTCAGTCATCTCCAGCTCCGAAACTTCCACAGGTCGCTGCTCAATCTCGACAGGTACTTCTTTTCCCTCCCTGGCGTATTCGTACAGCCTCTTGCCCTGCACCCTGATCGCCGAGAAGATGGGCGGCTTCTGCATGCCTTTCCCTTTAAACCTTTGAAGTGCCTCCTCGACCATCTCTTTGGTAATGTGCTCATACGGCTTTCGCCCCACAATCTTGCCCTCTGTGTCGTATGAATCTGTTGCGGCGCCAAAAAGCACGGTGGTCTCATAAGATTTCGTGCACTCGGTGGTGAAGTGGTTCAATTGCTTGGTTCCGCTTCCTATGCCGAGGATCAGGACTCCAGTAGCCATTGGGTCCAGGGTACCGCCGTGACCCATCTTGACGCTCGTCTCGCGTCTGCCACGCCATCTTCGCTTCTGCTTTTGATTTCCCGATTCGGCATCTCGTTTTGCCTGTTCGCGGGCGAGCCAAGGTTGGAAGAGCTTGGAGGGATTGAAATGTTTCTGTGCATCGCGGATGACTTGCGCTGAGGTTATGCCGGATGGCTTGTTGATGGCTGTATGGTGCAAGCGTTAGTAGAGCGGAGTTCAGCTAGGCATGGAATAGAACCATACCGTACCCATCACGCCTTCGAAAATGCGATCGGATGATGACATTTTCGAAGTTGTCCCGATATGTGCTGCTGTCCTCGTCTGAGAGATTGCAGATGAGAGCAAGTTCTGCGATCGCCAAGCTATCTGGCGGCCGCGCATTGACTCAGTTCACAAGTGTTTCGAGGGGTAGCATATGATTGTCTACGCGGAGGTGAGTGAATCGTTTCAAAGCTGGAGCTCTGGAAATCTCCAGCCTTACGGCCTTCCGTCGGTCTCGGATCGGCTGTTGCTTTGGCGCAGATCCCTGTAAATAGTCTTGTCAGCCGGCCAGGCACAGCTCGCGGCTTTCACAAGCGCGCAGCGCGCCTCTCCCGACTACTACAATCTCCAACCCATCAGCAGCTCTTGTCACGCGTCACAAACCCGCTTGCGATGGTCGCATCAACTCTCCAGATCCATCTATATATTCTCACGACTGTACGACCGCGATAATGGCAAGCGAGAGCGATATCCTCACGCCCCGCGACCCCTCTCGAGAGGGCGAGAACAGCGACGAATGGCCTGAGTTCACACTGAGTCACGCTCATGTGCATTTACCTGGACAGCCGGATTTCACTGAGAGCCTGTTGGAAGCGAGCGCTGGATACCCTTTAGTCGTGGTGGGTCAATTAGAGCCACCGGACCCAGACAACTCCCACCTCTACAACAAACAGCGGCCAGGGAAGAAGCGCATCGACATCATTCTAGAAAGAGTAGTAACGTTCTCATATGGTCTGTACGGAGATGGTAGCTACGGCTTTTGGGCTGCTGGGAAGGCGGGCTGGTTCAAACTGAAGCCAGCCAAGAAATACAAGGCAACGTTCGACGGGATGGCCGAAGCTGTGAAGTTGCTATACTTCTGTTCGGACACATATGGACAACCTGCTCGAAAGAAGGGCAGAGGGAAAAGTGCGCAAGTTCTGCCCGACTACTCTGCGGCCGAGCTTTTCGAGAAGTACGCGGCAGAAGAGATGGACTCCTCGGATCCGTCAGATGGCATGGAGAAGTTTTACGAGCATAAAGGCTTCTTGATCTCATGTATGATTTCTGGGAAAGAAGGCTTGGCCTGGAGCAAATATCCACTTTATGGCCACATGCACAGGAAATTTCCGGAACTTTTCGACAAATTGCGACAGAGACTTTCTGCGCCAGCACCTGCGGGGAGAGAGGTCGGTCAATCTAACCACAAGCGCCAGGCATCAGAAGGCACTACTTCATCAGTAAGCGCGCTGACCAGAAAACGGGGACGCAAAGCCAATGTGAAGGGTAGTGCGGTAGAAGTGATATCTCTGGACGGAACCTCGGAAGCAGACTCTACTAGAAGAGGATCGAAGCAACCAGTGGATGAACTCACTGAGCTTCTAGCAACAACGGCTTCGAGTACCAGGACGTCCAGGAAAACACGGCAGAATTCAGTCGCAGGGCAGACCGAGGTCGACTCAGTTGAGGGTGCTGTTACCACGCCCACAAAGGATGATGACACCGATGAGGAAATCAGATTGCGATCTCGCAAGAACAAGTCATCGCTTAGGCCGAGAGCGAGCAAAGCCAGCAAAAGCGCAGGTCGAAAAGGTGGGAAGGGACCGGCAATGGATGAAGACGACGAAGACGACCAGCCGGACCCGCCATCGTCTCCAATGGCTGGAAAACGGAAGATGGCAGATAGAGATACGCCTGTAAGACCACTGAAACGCAGGCATAGTCGACCACACGACGATGAGGGCATCGACATTCCCACTTCACCTTCTGTATCTGGCGATGGAGAAAATGCGGAGTTACCACCTGGCGGAACATCAGAGCTAGCTATACGTGGCGTTGAAGGACATGCACCAGACCCTGTGCAAGAAGACACGTGGCTTTGCGCACTAGACGGCTGCTCTCACAAAGTCTACGCTGCTTCACATCCAGACTCACAAAAGCTGATTCGGGAGCACTATAACCTACATGCCTTTGACGAAGATGAGCGAGTCCAGATGGTTAAAAGGCTTGCTGCGCCCAGTTTGCCGACGAGCCATCTTTTGGAGAAGGTGAAGATGCAGGCTAAGATGGAGGCCTTTCCGGGAAGCAGACAGATGTCCTCGCGGTATCTGCCGACTTTACCTGTTGCACAGAGATACTGACGGGAGCTTGTTTGGGAAAGTCATGGTTTGGAGGCGCCGGCGCTGTATGGAATGTGGGGAGGGCATAAGGATATTTGTTTTGGGATGATACCACGTTTTGCATGATACGATCAATGGCAGGCACACAGAAAGGCGCGAGTCGATTGAAAAGCAGCTTCGGAAAGCACAGTTCAGCTCTTGTACATCCAATACAATGCACTGTTGATGGATACATTGCTTTCTTCCAAGATTTCTCCAGTGCGCAGCTATAATTGTGCAAAAGTGAATTCCCTTCAACGCCTCGCTAAAATCGACATAATGACTTTTATCGAACAGGCCTGCAGTGCCTCTCGAAGAAGAGTTGCAGTCTACTTGCTCTCCTCGCTCTCGTTTTGAGCTGCAGCCGCAGCATTTCCAGCTTGGATGTTGCCTTCCAAGGTATCTAGTCTTTTGGCCATGTCGTCCACTAGCGATTGGAGTTAGTACGGGTGGAAAGCTTCAACATCCCGATGTCCACATACTTTTGGTCAAGATCTCACCACTGATGGAATTGAACTTGGTGGTGAGCTGATTCAGGAGATCGTCTACGACTGCTACCAACTCTGACGATTCGGTCTGGGAGGAGTTCTGCAGTACGCTTTAGTAGGGGGGTTGGTTGAGAATAGGGGGGGGAAACGACGCACGATGGAAGCATTGTCTCCGGCGATTGTGAGTCTGTTGACTTGACCAGTGAGAGAGGTTGTGTCTGACATGTTGCTGGCGGATGTTGGGTTTCCGAAGGCTTGGTGCTATAGGCAATATTGAGGCGAGGTTCATTCGTTCGACCGGACTCGGCGAATGGCGGTTGATCGGGCCGAACCTGCCGAGATCTAACTGAGCCACCAGTTGCGCGTGCGCGGTCATGACGATGTTGTAGTATACCGCACGACTTCTTCTTCCATTCTATTCATAGCGAATTTCTTCAACAGGCGAGGGACTGAATCGCCGCGTCGTCACTCCAACATCAAACGAAATGCCGTCCATACGATAGCCCACGGTCAAGATGCCATCAACTTCCTTCTCCGACATGCCAACGCTGGCATCCCCTCGAACGACACCATCACCTCCCTTTCACCGCAGACGAAAAGGCTGGGCTCGCAAGATCGAACGTTGCTGCTGTACAACATTCGCCCACTTTCCTCTCGTCTTCGTTTACGGCCTTACAACATGGGCCGTCTATGTCGAGGTCGACGTCTCGTTCATGGGAATTACAGCAGGACATGCTTGGCTGCGAGCAGGCTTCGGCATAGTCCTATACACCCTCGCAAACATCTCGTACACAGTAGCCGTCTTCACAAATCCCGGCTCACCTCTGGATCCCCGACAGGATGGCACGAGTGGAAGAAGGAAAGGTGGGGGTTATGAGGGTCTGCCTACCTTTGAGGCTGATGTGGATGAGACGTCAGTGCCTTCTGAATGTAATATGACGAGTGTCACAGCGAAGAGTACGGGTAGGCCGCGATACTGCAAGAAGTGTAAGACTGTCAAGCCGGATCGGACACATCACTGTTCTACCTGCCAGAAATGTGTGTTGAAGATGGATCACCATTGTCCATGGCTTGCGACCTGCGTTGGGCTTCGGAACTACAAGGCATTCTTGTTGTTCTTGACATACACCAGCTTGTTCTGCTGGCTGTGCTTTGCCGTGACGGCGTGGTGGGTTTGGGTCGAGATTCTGGACGGGACACAGATCTCCCAGGGGATGAGGGTCGTGAACACGATCCTGCTTAGTGTGCTGAGTGGTATCATTGGGCTGGTGTTGACTGGTTTCACGGGCTGGCATATCTATCTTGCGGTCACTGGGCAGACAACGATCGAGAGCTTGGAGAAGACGAGATACTTGAGTCCGTTGCGGAAGACTTTTGAGCACCAATTCCAAGAAGGAAGGAATTATCTCGGCCAGCAGAATGAATCAAATGAGGATCAGCCTCTGGGCGAACGATTAAAGGAGATCCACGCGAATGCTCTTCCCGGTGTCCTACGACCTGAAGAAGGCGAAACATCACTTCATCCATCCCGCGCTCACACTCCAGTTGCACCACCCGGCGCAGCTAACAGTTCGCCCGCTCGTGAGAGTCTGCAGCGCTCGTTCGCATCCATCGAAGCACAACGAGAACGCAATCGCTACAATGAGTACCTAGACGAACAGGACTCCGAGAAACTGCCGAATGCATTCGACATGGGCTGGAAACGCAATCTTCAGCACGTGTTCGGAGAGAACATGCTATTCTGGTTCCTGCCCATTTGCAACACAAACGGTGACGGCTGGCAATGGGAAGTCAGCCCCAAATGGACCGAAGCACGCGAGCGCATTGGAAAGGAAAGAGAACAGCGTGAAAGAGAAGAAGCAATGTGGGATCAACCAACTTCCCAGCCTCCGCCTAGAAATTTGAAGTGGACGCCCGGTCAAGGCTTCGTTGACCAAGCATGGAATGCCCCGAGCGCATATATAAATGGCAGGCAAAGCCCTGCTAAGCCGGTGAATGGGAGCGCGACTATGCAAATGCAGCCTCTTGATAGGAGGAAAGGCCCGCCTTCTCCTGCAGCCGAGGGGTGTGATACTTCGAGTGATGAAGAAGGCCGCCCCGGATCGCAGCGTCGTGAAGAAAGCAGAACGACGAACTGGAACGATATTCCTGATGACTTTCTGGACACCAGGAGTGGATCTGCAGGCAGGAGCAGGAGTGAGGGGAGGCGGAAAGGGGACTGAGAGAGGTCATTGTCTGATAGTATCGACAGTATACTAAGTTTCGTAGCGAAACACCTAGTTGACATGAAGCTTTGCCTCTTTCAACTTGAGCTGTGCGCGATCTAGACACGAGTATTCGCCGCCTCCGAGCATGAGAGCAATACAGCTCTGCGGCGTGGCAATCGTCCCAAGATCAGCCTTTCTATTGCGTGAGCTCTGCCACGCTCTTCCGAACCCCCGAATGTTAGAGGTTTAGGCCTCGGCCTTCTTGCATTCCTTCCTGTGAGTACCCCAGTGAATCCTCTGGCAATCCTTGTCACAGTACTTGCGCTTCTTGCACTTCGCACAGACGGGCAAGCCGTGGCCCTCATCAGCGCCAGAGCCACAGGTGCCGCACAGCTCGTCAGGATACGACTTCGCCTTTGGCGGAGCACCGAAGAGCGTACCAACACCCATCACGTTCATCCCTCCGCCCATGCTAGAGTCTCTAGCGTTCGCAGTGTCAATCAATCCAAGTGACTCGAAGTCCCAGAGATCGCCTTCCTTGTATTGCGTCAGAGCCTTGGCCATCTGCTGTTGTCCCTCGGCCATGAGACCGACGTGTGGATACAGCTTTCCGACGAGCTTCTTGAGGTCTGCTGGAAGCTTGCAGCCTAGGGTCATGAGGCAGGCTGCCAGGATGACGAGTTTGTACTCCGGACCATACCAGTGTTGCACGGACTTCGCATTGCGGAAAGCGGTGGTGTACTCGGCGATGAGCTTGGGCAGAGCGTCGGTGTTGTGGAGATACTCGCGGACGGCGTCGGGGTCGGAGCACGCGTTGCCGTACAAGTCGTAGCGAATCATACGGTCGAATTCGTCCTCATCCTCCTCTTCCTTGTCTTCAGAGGTCTGCTTGGTATCGTTGGTCTTTGACGGCTCTGTTCCTGGCGCAGCTCTGGCTTTGGCTTTGGCCTGCGCTTCCAGTTCAGACAAGCCGATCTCGTAGTTGAGATCCGCGATGACATCCAGGTCATGATCGCCTTGGAAGAGTCCGTAGCCCCAAGCGCCCATGGTTGGTGATTTCAGGTGCTGCGTTTGCTGCAGTCCATCAGTGCTCTGGTAATACGACTGCCTGTCAACATTACTCACAGTGAAGAGAGTTGGTGGAGTTTTTCAGCAGACGCAGGGAGTGGTATTTGGTTGCCAGCCTATCCGTGAGAACAGTCGTGAGTGTTGAAATGTTGAAGTTGAGATGGAGATTGCGTCAAACGTGGAAGCAAACCTCATCGCGTGGGAAGAGGCAGGCGCGGCTAGGCAGCTAGCGCGGTCCTCCCACCGACGCGCTTTCACGTGCCATTCCAAGTTTGCGCCGGGTATCTGTAATCGACAGCTAGTAACAGTACACGGTCTCTCCCGCCCGCAACCCTCACTCCATTCATCTTACAATTTACACGCGCGCACGCTTGCTCTTTCCTGGTCTCTGCTTCCCAGGCTTACTTCCAGCCTTCATCCTCTTAGTTGAGAATCCTCTCATATCGCCAGTCGACTTCGCGTCATTCGACTTTGCAAATCTCTTCTTGCCACCGAAGCCAAACTTCTCGTCTTTCTTCTGGCGTTTCCTGTTGGGCCCTTCGGCTCCTCCAGCCTTTCTTGCTGCTCTGTCTGACTTGGCAGTGACGGCTGCGTCCTCCAGTGCCACGTCGAACATGTCGTCCTCGTTTGCGGTGAGATCTGCGCCTTGGCGTTCTGCAAGAAGTCAGTACAAAGTATCCCTGAAGTGCACGGTATGAGAGTTAATTACTTCGCTTGAGTGTGTTAATACGATCCAGAGTTTCCCTCTTCTCCTTCTGTCGCTCCTGTAGCTTCGCTACCTGCACCGCCTTGCCAAACTTCTTGAGGTCTCGCTGTCTCCTGGCATCGGCACTCGCCTTCTTTCGCGCCGCTTCATCTAGCAGCTTCTCCCGTACCTTGCCCATCTGTTCTTCTGACTTAACCATCTCCGCGAAAAAATCGGTAGGTCTGCTGAAGGGTACTCCTTCCTTCTTGAGCCGATCCCGGGCTTCTGTGACTGCTTCCAATGATTGTCTATAGAAGGCCAATTCCCTGTTGAGATCGTCCTCAACATCGGCTATTTGTACAGGCTCCGTTGAGGTGACTGACTGTACGGCGGAGAATGGTAGGTGAAGTGGTAGTTGGAAAGATTTCAGCGAGCGTTGGAGAGCGGCGGTGTTGTTGATTGTCAACCTCTGGTGCGGTACGACGTCTTCCTTGTCTTCCGATGCGAGAGAATCGATGTCCGAAAGTGGAATGTCGTCGTCCTCCTCATCCTCATCGCCCTCGTCAGCGTCTCCGTTAGTTTGGGCCTTGTCTTCCTTCGATATGATCTCCTCGTATTCTGAATCTGAGTCGGACTCATCCTCCATCGCGCCGATCTCTACGCCACCTTCGTCTTCGTCGTCTTCCGCATCCTCGCTTTCCTCTGTTTCCCACCCATCCGCTTCTCCTTTTGCTCTCTCCCCTGCTTTTGCTTTCTTCGCCGCCCTCTTTTCTCGTCGGCTCTCGTTCACGGTGTTTGCAAGATCATGCGCCTCTTCAATCGCTTCTTCTCCGGCTACCGCATCCTCAAGTGCTCCAATATCGAGCTCCGATCTCTTCTTCTTGAGCTTTCTCTTCTCTGCTTCCTTTTGCAGCTTCTTCTGATGTTCCTGCTGGTGGTCAACGCCCTTGAAACGGCCAAGCGCTGCTTTGAGTTTCGTGCCTCGTGCCATGTTGCGATTCTCGTTGGCAGAAAATGTTCGGATGTGGTCGAAATGCAGAAGTCAAGATCGAAAGTTGAAAATTTGGGGTGGATCCTCCAGATCGCGGAGCCAGTTCCGCTTTGAATCGCGCCAAACTTCTTCCAACGTCCGGACTGCTTCGTTCACCTTCACTTTCGGGACTGGATACCCAATGTTGCGATGGGGCGCCCGAAGGATCGCCGCAAGTCGCTTCAGCATCCCTCGTTCAGTTCAGATCCGCCATCTATCCCATGAACCCAAGCCAAGCCAACCGCCTGACCGTCCTAATCGATTGCGCCGAGTCCTCCAAGTATTGAATACACCGTATCCGTCCCATTCACGCTACGTACGCTATGTCTGGATGGGCTGTGGACTTCTCCTCGCGTCACATATCTTCACAGGCTACTTTGCTAGCTTCGTCGATGCTTGGGGTATCTCCATGCTTCCCACATTCGCATCAGACGGAGATTGGGTGTGGATCAGCAAGTGGTCTAGACATGGAAGAGACGTGGGCGTTGGCGATGTCATCAGCTTTAAACATCCGGTCCAAGAGGGCGAACATGCAATCAAGAGGATCATTGGGATGGAGGGAGACTTGGTCCTCATGAATACTCCCGGGAGAAGTGAAGTTATGATACAGGTATTGTTCGATATCGATCAAATGCAGCTAGTCCGGTATTCTGATAGGAGATGCTAGGTTCCTCAAGGTCACTGTTGGGTAGTTGGAGACAATCTCAAGTGGTCGCGTGACTCGAGGATGTTCGGGCCATTACCACTGGCACTGATCTCTGGCAAAGTGATCTGGAAGATCAACTTCTCCCATTGGGACTTTGCGATGGTTGAACACGGTTTGCGACCAAGCGAGGAGTTTGATGATCTGGATTGATTGCTGTCAATTTCTCAGGACAGCGATTTCAGATGGGTATCGCATGAGACTCGATCCCAAGTATCAGCCTTCAAGATTGGAAGCTCAGATTGGCGAAAGGCCTGCAAGACGCATTGTTGACCTGAAGCACTTGGGCTTTGAAGTCAATGGTTGCTTGTAGGCTTGGTCTGGACGCGAGGAATTCGAACTGCTGGGCTGCATGGCGCTTCCGATGCAAGCCCGCTTCACAACCTACTTTCGTTGCTATCAAACCAAGCCAGCATTGGAGATGTGCACGGCTGAGACTTGGCGGAAGACAATGCAGGCGTCACCGATCAAGACTGTGATGGGCGATAAGGGACACTTAGCTGAACGTAGGATCCTATGAGCAAGGATCCTGCGAATTCGCCTTGGGAAAATGGGGTGAGCGTTGGAAGCAGGACCTCTACGTTGCTGCTGCGTTCTCGCGACTACGGGTACAAATTCATCACAACGGAGGTTTCTCAGCATTCGCGAGCAGCCCGCTCTCTCCTTCAAAGCCACCACTCTGAGGAAGTGGCCCTTGACGCGGTATCAGCCTATCTCCAGGAGAACGTGTCCACCCGTGCCAAAGGGGTCTGCCTCGTGCACACAGTTTCCGGACCGTTGGATAGAGACCAGTTCGCAGCAGACTGAGGTGGGCCTGCATTCCTTGCTTGAACAAGTTTCCAGGAGCGAAGACATGACCGGTATTATATAAGCGATGGCAACTTAGTCACTGTCTTTGAGGTGACTAGAGATTTGAACGTACAAGAAGATAGGAATGAATGCCATCGCACATCGACTCTGATTCCAGAAAGGCAGAGGCCAGCTACGCTAACGAGATGTCTTTACAATACCTCAGAACGCAGACCTCTTCTCCCGCCGTCACGCTTCTCTCAATTCGACGGCCCATTCACCACAACCCTCTCCACCCACACCTTCAGCTTTCCATCCTCTGACGTACGATTGAAAGGCTCGTCCTCGTTGTCTTCCAGTTCATCCAATAAACCGACAAACGTCTCCTTCTTCTCAGCCTCTCGCTCATTCAAGTTGCGAGATTGAGATCTGAAAGTCAGCTCCACCCACTGTCGCGCAGCTACTTTATTGGCCTCAGTCAAGTCGGAATTCGCGCCTCCCTCCACCAGAGTCAGCTCAGTAATCTTCTCTCGCTCGTCGAACATCTCGTCTGCTGGCTCGTGGATGGTCGTGACTAGTTGTCTTACTTGCCAGTGGACAGATCTCATGCCCGCTTCCGCCGGCGCGGGTCTGCTTGGCTCCAAATATTTTGCCTCTCGGGCGATGAGGGTTTCCACGCGCCCGTAGCCAGAAATTTCAAGGTGCAGGTGCCCACGGCCATCGTCATCGATATACTGCCTGAAGGCGAGCTCCCTCGTATCTGAAGCGTAGACATTGCTCCCAGGCCTCTTCGCGAATACTTCCCGATTTGCTCTTGAGTAAGCCTCTTCATGAGTATAGAGCTCTTCTCCAGCGCATTCAATCCACTCATCATCTTGATCGAGCTCTTCGAGGTTCTCGAGTTGTTCGGGGTCCAGCTCACGGCGAAACACGCGGTAGATCCAATAGCAGTCGTTGGTCTCTCCGACCTCGTTCTCTTCCGGCTCCTCACTTTCTTCTGCCTCGTGCCGTTGATTTATGAGCGCCATATAGAAATTTTCATCTAGCATCTTGCCTCCCGTGGTTGGCCTCGTAGCTTGCGCTGGAGTAGGTGGTGCAGGTATGCTAGTCGCCGATCTCGCCGAGTCTTTCTTCTCCTCGGTTTCAGGCGGGATCGAAGCCTTCGTCGAGAGTCGTACTGTGGGTATTGTTTTACCTTTGTCGAATGCTTCGCCATGGATCATTCGATTGATCTCAATGCGCGCGTATTCGTCCTTGTTGGCAGCACGACTTAGCAAAACAACCCCGACATTAGCGGTCTGAAGAGCTTCCTTCAACTGCTTGTACCGCGCCCGAAACCTGTTCTCCGACCACTCGTCTTCATACTTGTCGAAGTATCGTTTCCTGATCTCCGGCCATTGAACACCAGTGTCTCGCCACTGCACTAGCTCAACATCTCGAAGCCGAATCTCGGCAACTTCACGCTGGCCAGGCGTAGGCTTAGGGAGGAGCGGCACTCGATTGTTAGGACTCTGACCGGGAGTCTTGACCAGAAAGTGCTCCTTCCTGCTGCAATCTCGGTCTCGGTCTCCAAATGAGATAGGGTATGCTCCATGGACTAGGATGTTCGCTTGCTTGACAGCTTCCGCCTCATTATTAGCAAGTTTTCTGAGAAGCTTTTCGTCGACAGCTGTATTCTTGATGGCGTTTTGTAGTTGAAAGTGACGCACCCGGAGCCATTCGCGTGTCCTTCTCGCTCCGCTCACTTCAGCGAATTTCGGAATGATGCTCGAAAAGTCGAAGCCTTCATCTTTCCATTGCAGAAGTTTGGCGTCTTGCGGGAGAATCTCGCCAACTGCCTGGTCGATCGTGAGCGCCAGCGCTTGCTCGGCGTCCTGATCTGACACTACCAGAGCACCGGCCGGACTACTGAGTGCCTTGGGCTCTGTATTAAGTCTCGCTTGTTTCAAAGCAGCAGCATCAGGCCGAAGAGATCCATTCTGAGCCGCTGTAGGCGGAGGCCTGGGCGAGTGCAACCCTCGAGCAATTGAAGCCAGAGAGACTTGAACCGGAGCCTGGCCCGGATCTTCGACTATAATCTCGTTGTTGTCGTCCTCTGCCATACTAGCATTGCGTTCTCGTTGTCTTCGTATACGCTCTTGTGCAGCCTTTTCTTGCTTCTCATCCAAGGCTGCGCGCTGCTTCATTAGTTCGCGTTCTTCCTCTCGCTTTGCGGTCGCACGCTTTTGGGCCTGTTCGGCTTCACGACGGTTCGTCTCTTCCTGCTGTTTAAGCACTTGCTTTTGAAGGTACTGTCCCCGCTGAGCCTGTATCTCGCGCTGTTGATCTTGCTCGAGAAGGCGCTGTTGTAGCGCTTGAGTTTGTCGTTCTTTCGCGGCCTTTTCTTCATGCTCGAGACAACGCTTCCGATTATATTCCTTTGTGCGAGAGGCTTCATCGCGCTTGCTCTCATTCCGGGCATCTTGCTCCGCAGCCTCCGTCAAGCCCTTCAGCTGGTTGAGAAACCAATTTCCAGGATTGGCCTGCGCAGGAGATGCAGTCTTCTGGACAGTGCTATCGGCAGACGCGGAACCGGCAGATTGTGACACAGTCTGCAACGGTCTGAAGGGTCTTCGATCAGAAGGTCTCGTTTGGGTGGTTTTCGATCTGTCTTTGTCACCTGTAAGAGCGATCGTAGAATCAGTAAGAGGAGCTTGCGGCCTTGCGCTCATATCGCGTTTGTTGGTCTCACTCGGTCTTCCGTGCGTCAGGGCAGGATTTCTCTTGGCGAGAGCCCGTACTCTCATTCTCTCGCTCTCACTTTTGGCCTCTTGTTTGATCAGAGCTGACGAAGCACTCGTTTCTCTCCCATACGACCACCCTGGCGTTTTCTGGACTTCATCTTCTGTCGGAAGAACGTTAGGTTCGGCTTCGTCGTCAGAGCTATCGTCGATTATGAAAGGGCCCTTTCGGATCTTCGGAGCAGAAGCTGCAGCAGTCGCTGGCCTCGATACGACGGGGTTTGCATCATGATCGTGGTCGCCTTCGAAAGAGTAAGAGTATGGTTCGGTGCACCCCTTCCCCAAGTTGCTGTCCATCCTTAATTTCTTTGTAGTTCCACCACGATCAACATCAGGTGAACCATTCATGCGTCTTTTCTGGCTCATAACGTGGGTGTCGACTTGGCTTGAATCAGTTCTCGGAGACTGAAGCTCTTGTGATGCGCTATCTTGATCCAATGCACCAAAGCTCCAAGCATTCAAGCCATTGGTATGCTGGTAGGAAAGGGTCGTGTTGCTGGATTTACACATCCTCGGATGACTTGCGAGGCAACTTGAATCTGAACTTGGTCGTGACAGGCGTTGGTCTTGTGTATGCTTGGAAGAACTTCAAGCAACCGTGCCTCTGACGCGACTCACGATGATGATGATCGTGTCCACCTGTAACTATTACGGAAATTGTCAGTGATATGCCGGCGGACCCTGTGGTGAGGCCTAAAGCCGGAAGCCCGTGTCGGCAACGACAACCGGTTGTGGCGTAGATGTTGCAGGAGACGGAGACATACTCGTGGGATGGACGCGTTCTGTCTGCCCTTTAAAGGTGGAGTGAGAGCCGGCTACGGGCCATCGGCATGTGATGTGACTCCAGATAGCAGCGGAACCAAGTGCGCCGTGGCGCAGAAGCTTATCAGGCCAGCGATGTTGGGGTCTGGAGAGAACAAGATCGCTTGTCTCGTCCTCAGGTGCGTGACGGGCTTGGACCGCAACGCGTGCAGGGCATCAGTGGGGTGAAAAGACCATTCTTGCGCATGCCTGTTGGTGTGGATGTCAACGTTTGGCAGGTGAGTTGGAAGATGTTCAAGTAATAAAGACGATGCTGCAAGAAGTGGCCAAATAAGGACCACCTGATCCAGTCTTGCATGTGACTATCGGCAATAGAAGAGGATTGCCCTTGCTTTGCTCGTGGCATGCGCTTTTGCGTGAGTTATATTCACACTGGTCGCCATTGCCGTCCTGTCGCTCTGGGCTTCGTAACCAACCTCATCATGATGGCGTGAGGCCTCCTATCTGGACCTGCTTGTGCCTTCGAGCTGATCTCCCGGTCTGTCCTTTGCCGTCTCCAGCGTCTCTGATGGTGTGACGTGCATGCGTAGGAGGCAGAGACCTGATGACCGAACTCCAAGCTACCTCTTCTCATCCCAAGGTGCACGTCCAACCCTTCAGCCAGGCCGCTCGTTTTCAGCCCTCAACTCAGCCATTAGACCACCAGCATCCCTTCTCTTCTCGTCTTCCTCCAACTTGGACTTGACGAGCATTTCAAGCATCTTGGCCTTCTCCAGTGCCATGTTTGTGCAAGTGAGAATGCTCAGGCCATCGACGGGAGCGCCACCATACTTGGCAATTTGGCAAACCTCACCAAAGCGGTTGATTGATACCACGATTTCGCCATCGCGACACTGTTCTTCCAGTAATGAAGAGTCGTGCAGCATGATCTCTCCATTGTCGTAGTATGATGTAGTAACGCAGAATGGTTGATGCTGCATCTGCAACTTCACCGGCTCCCGCTCTCGCAGTCCGTAGACGGTGACTTCTTCGCCGTGGACCTCCACGTCCGGACGACGGAAGTGCATGAGCGCCGCTACCAATGCAATGCAGCTCGCGTCCACCAGATTACCATCGTGATCGAGCACATGAATATCCGCGCGAACATGAAAGCACTTCTGGCCAGCAATGATGCACAAGCTCTCGGTATCCAGCGCACCTGAGCGCCGAATGGTCTTCTCGAGTAGTCGTGACATCAAGATCTCAGTCTGGTCTTGTCTACCCCATCAATCAGTCCATCCACACCTCTTGCTTGTCCTGTGTCTTGTCCTACCGTCCAACTTCAAATGCCGGGCTCGCCATTGGGCTTAGCTCCGTAGATATTGTGAAGATACCGTCGAACTTCCTGTCCGAGCCTGGTGTGACTACTTCCGCGGAGATCTTGACCATAACACGCGTCTTGCCCATCCGCACGTCCGCGACTCCATATTCTTCTCCAAACGCGAGGTCGATGGGGCGGAACTGATCAACTGCACGACCATCGAGGCGGATGTTCTCGCGTAGGGCAGAGAGTAGGAACTCCCGCTCATTGTTGGAGGGTTCGGCTTCGCGTGGCATTTTGGTCTTCACTGCATTGGTTGCATGGTTTGCGATCAGCAGGAACTTTTCGAGTTGCATGTGAAGTTGAAAGTACGGCGGGCCAAAGCTTTACACGAGTCATTAAAGGTCTGGACGTGCGGATCCTCCTGCAGTTCACTATTCTGCTCCCTACACGACACCTTCAGCCTTCAAAACTCAGCCAATCTTCTCGACACTCGAAATGACAACGGCACACAGACCCACGTTCGACCCAGCACGAGGCAAAGAAGCCGCGCGCGGAGAGGCATATCATCAGCGATTACTACCAGCACACAAGACCCTCAAGTTCCGACAAGCGACCCAAGGAGCGCCAGACGAGCAGGCAAGGCGCGACCTAAGAGCGGAGCTCTTCAAAAACGAAGCGAAGCATTTTGCAAAGAAGGAAGGGCGCGACATTACCGAAGACGATGAGGATGATGTACCGCAAAAAGAACCCCTACAACTTGAAGCACGCGAAAGCTCAAGTGGAGGCGCCAAGCGAAGACTAGACCATGAGCCAGGAGCAGACGGTGACCCGGACGAAGACTACGAGTCGAAGAAGCGGCGAGTTTTGGAGGAGACCCGCGACATCGATGCAGATTCAGAATCTTCAGAAGAGTCAGAATCAGAGGACGAAGACGATGAGGAAGACGAATCAGCAGAGTTGATGCGCGAGCTGGCAAAGATTAAGGCAGAGCGCGCTGAGGCAGCCGCAAAGGCTGCAGCGGAGCAAGCGAAGAAAGACGAGGAACAACGAGAGAAGGACATAGCGCTGGGGAATCCGCTACTGAACCCGCACAAGGAGGAGTATGGCGTGAAAAGGCGATGGGATGACGATGTGGTATTCAAGAATCAGGCGAGAGGAACGGAGGCGAGAGGAAAAGAGAAGCGGTTTGTCAATGATTTGCTGAGAAGTGACTTCCACCGACGGTTCATGGACAAATATGTGCGGTAGGCGCTCACTCGACCGTTGGAGGGGAGGTGTATGTGATCGTCAGCTGGTCAAGGACATTACGAGAAAGAGCGCTGCTGAGTGGACAAATCGATACGAACACAGATCGTTGCCACTAAGTAGAAGAATATCGTTGATCATTACAAGCCTCCAACTACAACTTACTTCTCATCGTAGGCGTCTAGTAGTTGTCGCGACGATCAGAGGAGCCGTAGTTATCACCTCCATATGCAGCTTCTTCACGCTTCTCACGGCCCTTCTCGGCCATGTTGTCGCTCTTCATCAAGCCTCCCGCCTTCTCCATGAGCTTGCCCATCGTGGAGTCATTCTTCTTGTTTCCGGATCCATAGTCGGACGAGTCGTTACCGTGGCCTGGAATCATCTGTCAACACGCAGCCTTCTTGCGTTTGGGTTGCATCTCTTACCAGATCCACCAACGGTACCCGAGCCTAGGCTTGAGTCGCCGCCATAGCTGTTCGTGTTGTTCATTCCACCACCATAACCCGTGGAGCTATCGCTACCGCCAAGGTTGGAGGTCGTATTGCCATAGCCTACAAAATGTCAGTCCCGTACATCGAGGATGATATGCAATTTGGGCTCCCAGGATCAGGTCCGCTGGCGGAGAGGATGTGACGTACTGTCGTCTCCCTAGATACACAGAAGAGTTAGTCAAAGAATCGCAAGGATAAGAAACTTCTCGTAGCTGGGTTTTGACAATGCCACCACGCAGAAGCGATCTTTGCACACGTACATATGACCTTCCCCCCGATGTCATCGCATCACGTCCGCTGGAGCCAAAACTGTCTCCGCCAAGACCTCCCGGACCGCCAGTGGTCGAGTCGCCGTAGCTGTCGCTACCACCAAGGCCACCTGGACCGGATCGACCGCCGCTGGAGAACTGATCGGAACCTCCGATGCCACCAGAGGATCCGTAGCTGTCATTTCCACCGCCCATGCGGTTGCTGGAGCCAAAATCGTCGGGGCGACCTCCGATGCCTCCAGTTCGGCCAGAAGAAGAAAAGTCATCAGAAGAGCCTCCAAAGCCCCCACCAGTGCGACCACCGCTGGAAAAGTCGTCCTGACCTCCGCCTAGATTCGAGCGGTCGGAAGACTTGTCACTGATTAGACAGAGTTCTCTTCAAGAATGATGGTGCCTGGTACGTACTCCATATCCTCCAGAGCCCATGGTGTCATCTCCAAACCCTCCTTGGCGGCCTGTTCAATGGGTCAGATAACACATCCCACACTGCAGGCGATGATCTCTTAGCATACCGCTGCTGCCGTAGGCGTTGTCGTTGTCTCGCTCGTAAGACATGTTGATTTGGTTCAATGGAAAGTCTTTTGTGTCGGGTAGAAAGTAATGAAGATTGCGGGACTGCCAACCATGGAGTGCCGGGAGCCTCTACTATTAATACCTTACGTTCTTACAGTATCACGACCCTTGTCTAACCGAATGCCTCTTACCTGCTTTTAGCACCGCCTGATGGGCTCCAAGATGTCGTCACTGAGCTCTTTTGTGCTTTCACCACGCAACCAGCATGTCGCAAAGACAGCCATGTGGAGGATCGAAGAGGTTCGGACTCGTCATCCCACGAGAACCATTCGTCACCTCCACTGTGTCCATGTAGTTGTAGCCGATTCGAAACTTGGAAGCTGTGGAAGGCTGCATTCTTGGGCTGTGCTTGGCCAAGTAATTCTGGGACAGGCTCGCCGCTGGCGTCAGAGGTCGATCTTTCGCTCATTGTGAGGGGTTTCCTGTGTCAGGGGTGCAGCAAGAGAAAGCGCCTTCGGTTGCACTGCGGCCAAGTGTGGCCTGATGTCGGTGCTCCAGGAGTGACGTCGCCAGCAGAGATCTTGGCAGAGACATGGCCTGACACGTGCTGAGACATTCGGCTTGGTCACGTGAGAGCGACTCCCCGCACTGAATAGAGGGACCCCGTGTCGACGTCGGAAAAGCAACGGAAGCTGCCGATCATCTGTGCTACGGACGCAGAGCGAAGTTGCGCCGACGCTATGTATGTGCTGCCAAGAAATCTCTCTGACTTCACCCCGTCAACATCTTTCTCCCAACGGCATCGAAACACTTCTCCATTATATTATTGCAGAAGGCATCCAAAGCAGGCGGACGACTGCTTCAACGCGATAGCGGCGCTGAGTTGCACTCGCATTCCTGGACTTGCATCCAATATGTTGGACCATCTACATCGGGTCCTTTTCGAGGAGTGGCCAACAAACGTATAGTCGGTACGAAATCATCTTCCATCGCCCGACTTAATCCGACATTTGCCTCTGCAGCTTCTCCTCGTCATCTGCTTTCACATCCTCTGGCTCGAACTTGAGGCCATCGTATTTGTTCGTCATGCCTGGAATGAAGCGATAAAGACCCCAGTATGGCGTGTTGATTGGGCTCTTGCCCGTGAAGAGAAGGACATCGTATAGGAAGCCGCCAAATGTGCAGCCGCAGAATGGAGCCACCATGGGAACCCAGAAATAATAGTTGCCGGCGCGCCAGACGTCTGGGCCATACCCGACCATATACGAGACTAGGCGAGGACCGAAATCACGCGCAAGATTGATCGCGTAGCCACTACACCCGGTGGTCAGCAAGTAACTTTGGCTTATCTCATGATGGCCATGGCTCCGATCATGGGCGTACTTACGTCTCCCAGCCAAAGCAAGCGCCGATGCCGAAAATGATGAAGAACAGGGCCAAAGGGGTCAACTGTGCAGGCGTCAGTACGTTTGCAGCATCGACCGCCACCTAAGTTCTATCCCGACTGGTGACTGTGCTGTCCTGGCGCTTGATGGCTCGGTCTAAACGTACCTTTCCCGCTCCAATATTATGGTCATCTTTGATGGCGTAAATGAGGAACATCAATAAGGTGCTGGCAACGAACTCCGAAAAGAACTGTCCAGTGTTGGACATGAACTCAGCTGGATACGTGCAGAAGAGTCCAGCAGTCGCGTTCTCCGAATACCCAGGCACTGTGCGGATTCCAGCTCCGCCCTCGAAGGTATCAATCGCCGACTTGTAATTGCCGTACACGACTGCAGCAGCGCACATGGCACCCAGAACCTGGGCAAGCATATAGACTGGGAATTTTCTCCAAGGGAACTGCCTTTGCATCAGCATTGTTCAGGGCGAGATTTCATCAAAGAACCCACCTCACGGAAGATGCAATTAGCAAGAGTGACGGCCGGGTTGATATGGGCTCCAGAAATACCCGAACTGTACACGCCAAGCATCACACCGATGCCCCATCCCCACGAGATTGATTGGTAGTTGCCTCTGGCTGCTGCTGAACCACTTAAGCCGCCACTGAGAAGGACTTGCGCAACGACGCCATCTCCGAACATTATGAGTATGAAAGTGCCCATGAACTCCGAGAATGGCTCTCTAAGTAGTCGGCGAATTCTCGACCACCGAAGTCCTACAGCAACGGACAGAGTTAGCAGATAGCTCGAAGGTGTATGGTCGGAAAAGCAGCTCGATCGGCTACCTTATGGCCCAGGATAAGACACATACCTGCGTTCGACTCTTTCTTCGCCTCTGCAGTCATCGACCGATTGATCGGTGCTCCAGTCTCTGCATATGTGGGTGCCGGTGAAAGGGGCGTGATGCCTGCCAACGTAGTACCATTATCAGATCCGGACGCAGAACCGGAGAGACGTGGCTCTCTGTGCAAAATTCTGATGTTGTCGTGCATGGGAACGAAATCCATTCCTCCTGCCTGCGACGTCGAAGCGGAACATCAGCTCATGTCACAAGGATACATGATCGAAGAGAAGAACATCAGCCAGTATTTCTATTCCTTCCAGCATGCCTATTGCGGAGAATAGATAGAAGATCTATGGCCTCCATTGCTCCATTCAGGACTCATCAGGGGTGGGTTCAATATGGGGTCTCGCACCTTATGTGACAGTTCCTCTGTATAATTGGCTTCGCCCATGTTCTGTATAGCAGGAAGGACGAGCTGCGTCTAACTGGACAGACTGTGATTGCCACTCTCTGGTTGTTTTCTCAACCTTGGGTGAGCAGCCTTCTTGACTGTCGACACAACACGCGACTTCTCCCGGCCGTGAGGGGTCCTCGTCACTGGACTGAGGTGAGATCCAATCGTGTAAAGCTGACGAGCTGATGAAGATAGATTACCCTATCAATGATTGGAGAAACCAGACTGCCGTGGACTTGAGGAGGTATTTGTGACCTTCCAAGCCTCGCGGGGGACGGAGACTCCTTATGAGGTATGAAGGTGCTCGCTTTGCTGCAGTGCTGCTCCGCCGATTATTGCCCCCCGGAAGGCCAGGATGAATGTTTCGCGGGCCGCAGTATGAATGATCGCTTGCGTGCAAGTGCTGCCGCTGAGCTGAGCTGCACGATGGAAGTCACGGTAAGCCAGCGTGGCAATGCAAGCAAAAGGAGTATTGACCAACAGCTCCCTCGAAGCAATCCTTCCCATACTTCGAAGCCAGGCCAGAACTGGTTCGCCCAGCCCGCCAGGGCCGGGGGCACGATGAACAAAGACACCACGCCGCATGCAGCTGCACTCAACCACGCTTGATGAAGGCAGGACGATGGATGCGACATGTCGTGGCATTGAGGACACCATCGATTGACTCATTGGCTGCCTATTTGCGTCTCTACTTGATCTCCATGCCATTATCCGGCCGTCTTCCGCTATGTGCGGTCGACTTTGGCAGCCCGATTTGCTTTGAAGGCACACTGAACAAAGCCAGGATACGCGTCTGTGAGTCGTAATTAAAATGTGGCTTGATGGCATCCAGGTGCCTGCTATGCTGCTGTACCATGTCCTGTCCGAGACAGTAAAGTCCTCGGCGGGGCAGTTTGAAGAGCAGTGCAGTGCGCAGCTGATCAGGTTGGCACACAAATTCGCGAACAAGCGAAGTCTCCAGCGATGGATAATGGACGGTCATCAATTGCCGCCGACAGCCGTATCACAATATCATCGGACGCCATCCAGGTTCCCCGCAAAGGCCAGCATCGCTGTGCATGTCACTGGTTGAATCGAATAAGAAATTAGACACGGACGACGGATAATCCGGGAAGGATTGTGCCGGCATTTGGAGGACCTCACGTTGCATGTCCTGCCGTGTCCGATAGTGGACAGCCGAATCACACACACACACAAATACCAACTCAAAATGATCACGGCATCCCGCTTCGCAGAGGCACGGAGCAAGAGACGCCGCAACACCTGTGTGAGCTTTGCGAGTTTGAACCTGCGTTTTAGCATAATCAGGAGCCTCTAGTCGTTCTATAGAAGCGTTCAAGCATGCATATTGTCTCGCGTGGCCACAACGGCCAGAACAACCCATCCCATGCACGCACAGCCGTTTGCAGAAGACAACAAGGATTGTTCAGCATTCCGGTTGCTCTCCACACTCTCCGCATTCAAGACCCGCAATCGCTCCACGAAAGTCTGGAGAATCCCGGTTACTCCAGGTCTTGGCAGCAGACCGCTCCGCTCTCGGCTGTGGCCGAAAATCCAAATTTCACGTCGCCGGATTTCCAGGTTGCTCCACGAGACATTCGAAATTTGCATTAATCACCAACACGTTCGGAACGCGCAGAATTGATCACATTCGACAGCTGTTCCATTGCAGAATTGCTAAGCTTGCCGCCAGTCGTCCTTGTACCGGAGGCGGAACAAGTGCCTAAGCCGCCACGCGCATCCAGGAGATGCAGGCTGGGAGCTGACAGCGGCGCTACGTATCTTGTCTCAGCCGATGTCCAATGATCACATGCCATGAGGTCAGATGCGGGCACTGGCTCCAGAGCTGGAGGTGGAGCTCATTGAGCCCCTCATCATCACATGCTCGCGCTCGCCAGCTCCACCGTCGTGGTGCGGTCCGATTACATGTTGCTCATAAACAAAGCGCGTCCGCATTTGGCGCGCCTACTTCATTCTGGCAAGCATTCTCTCCTCCTTTGTTTCCGTCCTACTCTACGCGCGTGATTCGAGCACAGTCTGCGAGAATGGCATCTTCGGATGAGGTTTTTGTTGGCAGTATTGATCAAGGCACGACCAGTACTCGGTTTCTCATCTTCGACAAGCGCGGCGAGCCTGTAGCTATCCATCAGGAAGAGTTTAGTCAGATCTATCCGAATCCAGGGTCAGCATTCCTCGCTACCATTCCGGATTGTTATGCGACTAACACATCGTTAGATGGCACGAGCATGATCCAGACGAGATTATTAAGTCGGTGGAGAACTGTATAGAGGGCGCGCTCAAGATCTTCGAAAAGGATGGTCACAAGAAGGAGAGCATCAAGGCCGTGGGCATCACCGATCAGCGAGAGACAACTGTGCTATGGGATGTCAAGACAGGCGAGCCTCTGCACAATGCAATCGTGTGGACAGACACAAGGACAGCAGCACTGGCAAGAGAGCTCAAAGCTCGACCAGGCAGTGACAAGCTCACGGACATCTGTGGCCTCCCGATCTCCACATATCCTTCTGTTACCAAGCTATTATGGCTGCTCAAGAATGTCGAGAAGGTTCGAAAGGTCTACGAGGCCGGTAACCTCGCCTTTGGTACGATCGATTCCTGGTTAATATACAAGCTTAACGGCGGCCCTTCGAGGAATCGCTTCGTGTCGGATCCGACGAATGCTAGCAGAACCATGTTCATGGATATCCACAAACTAAAGTACAGCGACCACATGCTCGACTTCTTCTCATACGAGTTCGACCTGCGCAAGATTCACATGCCCGAAATTGTACGCTCAGCGGATAAGAAGGCATTTGGTCAGATTGAGTCGGGTTCTCTGAAAGGATGGCCGATCACTGGATGCTTGGGAGATCAGTCGGCTGCACTGGTGGGCCAGAAGGGATTTGAGCCTGGTGCGGCGAAGAATACTTACGGTACGGGCTGCTTCTTGCTATACAACGTTGGAGAGAAGCCGGTCATCTCGACACATGGATTGCTCGCTACTGTGGCCTACGACTTTGACGGCAAGCCAGTGTACGCCCTCGAGGGATCAATCGCAGTCGCAGGATCCGGAGTGAAATTCCTCATGCACAACCTCGGCTTTAGCCACGCATCGCATAAGATCACCGAGCTGGCAGAGACCGTCAAGGACAACGGCGGCCTCGTGTTCGTCACAGCGTTTAGCGGTCTCTTTGCGCCTTACTGGATCGATGATGCCCACGGAACAATGTGTAAGTCAGCATGCAGTCAGAATGGTGGTCGAACTAACATGACACAGTCGGTATAACACACCACACGGAACGCGGCCACATCGCCCGCGCCACGCTCGAAGCCGTCTGCTTCCAAACAAAAGCCATCCTCGACGCCATGGAAAAGGACAGCGGGCACAAGCTCAGCCAACTCAACGTCGACGGCGGCATGAGCAATTCCGCCCTGTGCATGCAGACCCAAGCCGACCTCGTCGCGATCCCCATCGTTCGCCCCAAGATGAGGGAAACCACGGCCCTCGGAGCAGCCATCGCGGCCGGATTCGCCGTGGGTGTGTGGAAAGATTTCGGGGAGCTGAAAGAAGTCAACACTGCCGGACAGACGGTCTTTGAACCGAAGATGGATGAGGCAAGCAGTCGGAAGATGTTCAAGAAGTGGGAGAGGGCGGTGAGTATGTGTAAGGGATGGTTGGCGGAGGAGCAGGCCGACGAGGGAAAGCCCGGGGCGGAGGAGTTGAAAGTCCTTGCGGAGAAGGAACGGGAGGAGGCGTCCAAGTTATGACGGGATGAGTGATTGCCCTGAGGTGGGTTTCTGGACAGGACTCTTAATCTATAGGTTGCCGGAGAGGAATATCATGTGGACCTGCGATGTTTGGCAGTCCAGCTAATGAATGGATTGAGTGGAGGAGGCGATTTTGATACTCCCAAATCCTCCCTTTGTATAATTTCTAAAGCGCGACGATAGGATCAAGCGGCTATGATGGAAGCATTCGAAGCATGCTCAATCTCTACTATTACGACCTCTCAGCTTTCAATCCGCGCCTTTTTCAGCTTTCGGTATCTCTTCCCGTGACTCTGCTTCGCTAACGACAGCTCCTTCTTGTCCCTCTAGCACCACTTCCGGCCCTCGGAATTGCTTCCTTCCGGTCGTGATCCAAGTAATGACCGCAATCAGCATGATGACGCCCACCGCGGCAGAAGTATAGTTCATGTTCTCCGAGTCCACGGGGTATACAGTGGGGAAATTAAAAGTTATCGATGCGAAGGTGAGATAAAGGAAGCCAATGATGTTGAAGGGGATGCTGAGGACGCCGAGATGATAGAGGCCGCCTTTGATTTGCATTGCGGCTGCGCGGGAGCTGGGGAGGAGGAGGCTGAGAAGTCGTGCCAGGAGGGGGAGGGCGTAGGAGAGGTCTGTGTGTTTTTGGGTCGGTCAGTGGGCGGCGTCCCTGTGCTTATTACATGATGAGTTTTGGAAGATGTGCTTACAGAATCCCTCCGTCGCGATGGAAATGACGGTGTTGAAGCCGGTTACGGTGCCGAAGTAGATGCTGTTCAAGGCCATCTGTCCTAGGACGGTCAAGCAGAGGGCGAAGATTGGAATGTGCTTTTTGGGTTCGACTTTGGCAAAGAGGTTGGAGAAGGGGAGGCCGCGGTCTATCGAATTTTTAGAATCTCCCTTTTACGCACTGGAAATGGGAGACTTCGGATCCATACCTCGAGCGAACGCATACACCGCGCGCCCACCTTCTGCTGTGAGGGCGTTGGAGGCCCCGAATCCGATGACAATCAGGAATACTGTGAGGCAACTTGCTCCGGCAGAGTTCTGAGTACTGTTGTAAAAGATTTCGATGATGGGGACGCCTGTCGTTGATTCGGCCGTGGATTCGATGTCGCCGATGCAGAAGCAGGCTGCGATGAGGAAGACGAAGCCCGTCACAGCGCCAATGTAGACGGACATGACAATAGCTCGTGGTGCTTCTTTCCGTGCATTGTGGATCTCTTCAGTCATGTGTGCGGGAGCGTCGTAGCAACACATGCCAAAGGCTGATTGAAGCAGGCCGATGACGGCTGTGTAGGCTGGACTGAAGCCAGTCAAGTCCACAAAGTCCCGGAAGACGAATGAAGCTGGCTGCTTGTGGTCGTTGACTGCCAATATCGTCACGATAATGACTAAGAAGCATTAGGATGCTGTTTTCGCTATGTGGCTTTCACATTCAACCACGTACCGATAAAGCCACAGACATTCCAAATGAGCAGACCTCGGGACACTCTTTCCAACAAACGCGGACCGAAGACATTGAAGCATAGACTGAAGATGCTGATACCATATGCCACCAATACAGCGTGCCTGCCCGGGCCATCAGTCACGCGACATGTGCGCAGACCCGCGTCAGAGTACATACCAGCGCTGGATGACATAGCCTGGATTATTGAGATTGGCAACGCCCAAGAGGAAATTGGCCACGATGGAGTTGTTTGTCGCGCCCATGGCAATGATTCCGATCAACATGAACCACCCACAGACGTAGCTCAGACCTCTCGCCGCCTTCTTTGGAGCCAAAGCGGCGACCCAGCTGTACTGTCCTCCGGCCACTGGGTACGCCGAACACATCTCCGCCATGCTGTACGCTACGGTGAGGGACACGATGCAGATGGCGATCCAGGACCAGACCATGACCGACGGACCGCCCGACTCGGCTCCAATGATGAGGACTCCGGAGAGGGCAGACCAGCAGGTGACTATGGAGAAGCTGAAGCCGACCATGCCCAGGAAGGAGAAGGATCGCTTGAGTTCCTGCTCATATCCGAGTTGGTGCAGGACGACTTCCTCTTGGGCATCCTGGCCGAAGACCGGTCTTGCTGAGGCGGCTTCGGGTGATGTCTCCTCCTCCATAGTGACTTTGCAGATGCAAGCAACGGTATGAAACGCAGGACGCAAGGTGAGAATGTGTGATTCTTCTTCATCAGTACCTCATGGAGACTGCACGATTACTTCAGCAATCACTGTCAGATACGCCCTACCGCACGATACCCCAGAGAGTAGGTCTCCCGCGCAGACTGTTACTTCGCGAGATAGGGCATGCAAACGCCTATCTGAACAAGCATTGAGGAAGGCCTGAGCAGACGGAAACATGGTCAATAATGATCAAAGTCGTAGTAAGAACTTGTGCTGGTAAGGAGCCGATCTAGGCGTCGCGCGCGGGTCTCCTGCTCCATGGTCAGGTCGCTCGTAGGTAATCCGAGTAGTCAGCAAGCTTCGGGGCAGTCTTGGCAGATGATGATCCCGATAGCCGGCGCGCCCGCTCGCTCGCTTCCATTATGGCATCACGGCGCTTTATTGATGCCCGGTCGTGTCTCGTTGTTTTGGGATCATATCCCACCCCATTTCTTGCCCCCCCCCCCCCAACGCGCCCTTGCGGCACCAGTCGACGCCTGCGACCCCGTACCTTACCTTACCTTACCCTTCTCCGCGCCGGACGCCTCCGTGGCTCTTCCCGCTGCTGGAGCTGCAGCAAGAAAAGGGTCCTCCAGCAGCAAGTTCTTGCTCCCTCCTGCCCGCGAGCTTCCTTTTGCCCTCCACTCCCTCCTCGTCTCCTACCCAGCATACCGACATCCAACATGCCGGCGCCTTCTCGCCTCCAGCAGTCCGTCTTTCAACGAGACTTGCTCCTCGCCCTTAGCCTTCAACACATCGCACCCGGCTGAGGCCAGCTGGGCAACTACCGCAGAGTTGATGCCTCAGGCTCTACAGAGGGACCAATCCCGAAAGCGGCTAGCTCATGTCGGCACAGCGTGAGCGAAGAAGCCGAGCCCAGGGCTCGTCAATTGAGAGAGAGAGAGGAACGCTGCAGTGTGATCTGCTTGCACTCCTCGCCCTCTGCCACCGCCCACCACCGCCCCTCCACCCATCCCTCCACCACGAGACTCGCCCAGCCGTGTCCTGACATGCTGCCGACTCGTCGATACTGATCGTCCTTTTCAGAACCCTCCCTCACCACTGCCCCGGAGAGCTCCCACCTGCGCGTGCGCACGCACGGTTCCTGCTCCTCCCACGGGCGTCGAGGGCATTCTGCTGGACAGCGGCTCGACGATAGCATCGTCGGCCTCTTTCGGCACATACTTCGTCTGTTGACTCCTATTCATACATCATTTTCAACCATGCCGTCGCCAGTTCGCCGATCTGCCCGAGGAGCGCAACCCGCTGCCTCCAGCACCACCTCCTCCCATTCATCGCGACAAGATCGTGGCGCGCGCGCCAATCAGACCCATAAATCAGCAACTCCAAGATCTCTCTCGAGCGAGGAGGTCAGTGAGCCTCCAGTTGCCCGCCGCAGCCAACGCCAACCGCCCGCCCAGAAGGAAGACAGCTCCAAGCCGGAGCCTACCGAAGACAATGACAACGACGGGCAAGCAGAAGGAGATGATGAGATCACACGCTGCATATGTGGATATCCGGAATATCCTGGCCTGCCCTCGAGCGAGGCCTTCAAGCACATCCCCTCCACGCAGCTCGAGGACGCCGGTGCGCTCTTCATCTCATGCGACGGATGCGATACCTGGCAGCATGGCGGCTGTGTCGGTATCATAGACGACAGTCAGGTGCCGGATCGGTATTTCTGCTTCCTATGCCAGCCAAAAATGCATGCAATCCGGAGGGACAGCAAAGGGTACGTTTCCCATCTCTTGTTGCGTTGATACCCTTGCTCAGAACACCCTGGCACGATCACTTCATTGTTTGCTGTCGTATCGTCGCGGACGACAAGAATGGCAGGCGCGAGGCTGCGTCACAGGTCGTTCTTGCCGCGCTTGAAGGACAAAACAATCACAAATTCACTCTGCCCGCCACCAGTCAACCTGAACAAGACATTGCACTTCCAAGAGGGCGAATTTGAACTTTCCCAGCATGGCGCGCTATCATGATGCACCTACGCGGAAAGCAGCTGCTAAGACCGAAAACAATAGGCAGGATCACAGCCTATACCTACCCTTGCATCCCAACCTCAACGCAAAGTCGACCCGTAAAGCTTCCGTTAGCAAACATGACGAGAAAGCGAAGAAAGAGCGGGAGTTGGCTGCGTCGCGGGCGAGCGTGGACCCCCTCACAGGCAAGCGACGAGGCACGACGAGGAGCAGAAACAACGATGAGGAGTTGGAGCAGCTCTACAGAGCCATCGAAGAGAGCAAGCGGGAGGGCGAAGGAGGCGCAGGCAGTGAGAGGCGCAGTGGCAAGAGGGGTCGAGATGAAAGCTGCGATGAGTGAGTCAAATGCTCCGGCCGCAATGCCTTGATGAGAAGCTAACGTGTTCCGCCAGCAACAAGCAAGACAATAAGCGTCAGCGAAGGAGCTCAGACTCTGCACCATCCGCTGAAAGGAATGACGATTCAGACGATGCAGGCACGGTAGCTGTCAGCAAGACGAAGAAGGCCAAGGCAGAGGCAGCGCTCTCTGCCCGGCAAGCAGAGCAAGAGAAGAAGGACAAAGAGCGGGATAAAGCGCGCTCGGAAGCTGCAGGTCGCAGACAGGAGCGTGCTAGAAGCAGGCGGAACGACGGTAAGTCGAGACAATGCTCGGTAGTCGAGCCGCTGACTGACCTGGCCAACAGAAGCGGATGCGAACGGAGACACCACCCCGAAGCCTACGACAAGCGATAACGCCTCGCCTCCAGCGCCTTTATCGCAACCAGCATCTCCGCCGCCTGCAGAGAAAGCCCCGCCGAAGCGAGGCCCTGGCAAGAAGCCGGGGAAGAAACTGGGCAACAATCAATACACCAAGAATCGGTTCGAGCAATCTACGTCCTCTCCGCATGGTAGGAAGCGTCAAAATCACACTTCAGGCAGCGGCGATGACGCCTCAGAAGCTGCAGCAAATGTAGACGCGAACGGGAGCCACAATGGGGCAGCGAAGAACAGCCCGGGCGTCTCTGGGCCTCCAGAGAATGGCACTGGCAAAGGAAAGTTCGGCAGAGGCAAGAAGAATCTCGCCAATGGCAACGGCGCAAAAGGCCAGACGGAAGAGATTGAACGGACATTTACAAACATGCAGGCTGTGCTGAAGAACATGAGTGCATTTGTCACGAAAGAGCAAGACGAATTGACAAGCAATGGTATTGGTGGTGGGAAGAGCCCGATGAGTGTGGAACACGCCGCGCTGACGGCCGTGAATGGTACAGCACAAGCTCCTACGAGCGCAGCTTCCATCACTTCAACGGATGACAGACGGTTCGAGGACCTCAGCAGCGCTGAAATGGCGGAAAAACTGCAGAAGGGCATTGAGAACTGGCAGCGAACTTGGGGACATCTGGCTACAGCGTGAGCTTTGCTATTATCAGAAGAGGGAAAGAAGTTTGGGGTTGCATTGTTTTAGGCTGACGTGGTCTTTTGCATACACACACAGCGAGGCGCAAAGCGGAAGCTCTCCCGTCACTAGCCGGGCGTTGAGGAAAAGGATTGCTTGATTATAGAAATGCTTTGGGCCATCGCCAGGGCAATCAAAAGGGACGGGTTGTCGGGCTCGGGGTGGTTTGGCGTTTTGCGAGGGGCACGGAGAGACTCGTCCTCGATGGACTGGACTGAGCTATGAATATGGATACCATTGAACATTGTTATATTGTCACTCATCGCATTCTGTTACCGTATCTGTTTCTCTTTCACCACAGCTTGAAGTACCCCGGCTGTAATACCTGAAAAACACCTTCCGGATCCCATCGTTTAGAAATCTGCCTCAATTGCTCTAGATTCTCCTCGCCATACCCCTCGAATACTTCTTGTTCTTGCGCCGCGTAGTTTTGATAGATATACGGATGATAAGCTCCGATTTCCTTCGCTCGAGCCACGCTCCTATTTATCGCATTCCTCGCCGCGCCGAGTACCGCGTCGTCTTTCCCAGCATCGGACCATTGAACCGTGATATCCACGAGCAGCAAAGGCCCCTGGTCGGGGGAGATTCCGAGCGCGTTCCCGCCGTTCTGGGCGAAATGCCCCATGACATTCTCGGGGATGATCTGGAGCGTCAGAGCCGGGAGACAGCCCAGGACATGCTTGATCGCTTCGACTTCGTCTTGAAAAATTTCGAGGACGTCGTAGATGATCTCCGACGAGGGGAGCGTGAACGTGCGCGTCCAGTACGTCTCGCGGAAGCCGTTGGGTTCGGCGGCGTTGATTTCGCGGGCGAGGGAGGGCATGTCGGTGTCTCGGCGGAGGGTGGAGAAGAGGCGGTCGGGCAGGGAGGTGAAGTTTTCGAAGATGGGGGGGTTTGGGATGTTGGCTGCTTGGGTGAGTTCGGAGACGATGAGGTAGGAGCCGAGAGGCAGTTGGCTGTATGCGAAAGCGACGTAGAGGGCGGAATCGATGTCTTTGGGGGCATTGTAGGCGTAGTGGTATAGAGCTTCGATGGCGGCATTTCGGGTCTTGCTGGAGTAGGAAGTGGTGAGACTTCCTCCCCAGAAGGGATTTTGCGGGATAGTGTTGAGATCGAGGCGGGTTATGATTCCGAAGTTGTTTCCGCCGCCTCGGAGGGCGAAGTACAGATCGGGGTGGGAGGCGTGGTTGACTTCGAGGATTTCGGAAGAGGCGGTCACGAGCTCGTAGTTGACGACGTTATCACATGCCCAACCGTGGCGGCCTGAGAAGAAAGAGATTCCACCGCCGAGGGTGAGGCCTCCGGTACCAATAGATGCGACTCGGCCGCCGATGACGGAGAGGCTCTTGGGTGTGAGGTAGTCGTAGACGTCGATCCAGCGATTACCTGTTCCAACGTGGGTGATGGTCTTGTCGTCTGAGAGGCTCAGTTCGTTGAGTCGATGGAGGTCAATCGTGATTCCACCGGGTGAGCTGGAAGCTCCCGCGAACGCTGCATGGCCACCGCTCTTCACGGCGAAAGGACATTGTGTACGTCGAACGACCTGGAGTATTTCTGCGACGTCTTGGGCGTTGGTGGGCTGGATGAAGCAAGCTGGATGTACCTCAGCCTGGAAAAAAGACCAGTATGCGGCTTTGTCGAGGCCGTAGGCTATTGTATTGGCTAGATCGGTGTCGAAGGTCCTATGAAGCGTTGCACACTGTGACTACTTCAGCAACGGCTGGTCAATCGGCTCTCAGACAGACACGTACAGCAGCAGCACAAGATTCATTCTGTGACCCAAAGTTGTTTTCACGGCCACTAAGTTGCTCTGAGGTCCATTCCTCGCTGGGGATGTTCTCAACAGACGCAGTGGCTGCCGCCAAAGGCGCGAATAGTAACCAGTATAGACTTCGTCTGGCGATGATGGACCAATACATGTTTGATCGGGCAGGAGAGGTGAAAGCAAGACAGCGCGGGCCTTTCTTTTTGTAGTGTTCGATCTTTTAGTTTCAGGTCAGTTTCGGAACTTCGAGCCTACCATGGCAATTATCTTTCTGTAAATACGAGGGCTGCTGGACATAAGTCAACTCGCAGACATTGCCTGCCACACACCATTAGCCAATGGCTTCGTCGATGGTACCCTGAACAGGACACGGGGTGCTACACGGTGGACCAAGGTGGGCAGCCACGGTCCTGCCAGTTCTATCTGTACTATGTTACTGTCGAGTCTCGAATGTACATTGGCTCGTCCTGTGGCTCGCATGGAGAAGCATGCAAAGCGAGCCGGACGTCGGCCGCAGCAAATCGAATGCGTATTTGAATGCCCATCTTGGACTCAGGAACCGCTTGAATGCAGCAATCTCCGCGCGACGTAGAGGGGTTGATATGGGAGAAGAGCATGAAGTGCTCTCAAATCTAAAGCGTCTCGCAGGTACTGAGAATGCCGGAAGGTCGGCCTTTTTACAGCAACACAGATTTGATGCCTGTCATTTGAATCGAGAAGACTCCAGGAGTGTGGCCTAGATTGCTTAGAATGCAAAGACTTGATCTTCGAGCTTGCTGACTGGGCGGGCCTTGGTGTATCCGAGAGACTCTGTGGCTTTCTTGATGGCAGAGACCATGGGCGGTGGACCGCAGACGAGAATCTTGACATCCGCAGCCGGCGCGGGGAGATGGCCCTACGTTTCGTTAGTACGAGAGCTAGCGCTTGCTCGGTTTGCTCATCAAGTCTGACCTTGATCATCTCAGCAGTGACGAATCCAACACCTCCGGACCAGTTCTCGGGTGGGTTGTTGAGGACGTAGTGGACTCTGAAGTTCGGGTCCTCCTTCGCCAATTTGTCCAGATCCTCACGCAGCAGGATGTCGTTCTCATTGACATTGGCAAAGATGAGATCCACCTCAGTCTTGTCCCCGCTCTTGCGGCCTCTTTGGACAGCACGCGCAATCTGCAGCATTGGGGTAATTCCAGTACCGCCAGCAATCATACCAAACCTCCGGACCATGTTGGGGGTGTAGACCATAGCGCCCTTCGGGCCCTTGACCTTCATCGTGTCGCCGACATTGAGAGTAGCGAGATGGCGCGAGATGTTACCAGTAGGATAGCTCTTGACGATGAGATCGAAATAGCCAGGCTCGACATCGGATGAGATGGGTGTGTAGGATCGTACGACTTCCTTGCGCTCCGTGTTGCCGGTCTTGGGGTCGGTGACATCGAGTGTCGCGGCGAGAGAGATGTGTTGTCCGATGGGTAGACCGAGGATGTCGTTCTCGTTGGGGAGCTTGAAGCGGTAGATGGCGGTGTTGTGCGAGATCTGCGTCTTCTCGGAGATGGGAAATTCTTGGAAGGTTTCGGGATTGAGCACTTTTCTGTTCTTCGGCTGCGACTTCTCTGTGTCCCTGTTAGATGAGTTGCAGCAGGTTCTGGAGTCGTGCATCTTACGATTCAAGAAGAAGTACAGGCCGCCCAACACTGCAACAGCTGCCACTGCGAATGGCAGCAGTTGGCTCAGACTTGCCATTGCGTCGGTGTTTTTCGGATTTCTCGCTTGATTCGAAGTCTTGTCGTCCCTCGAGACCTCAAACCGCAGCAACAGATATGTCGGTGGTGGGATTGTGGTTCGATATAAGATTTCCAGAGCTCCCACGGCGGAGTTCCGAACACGGATTGCGCGTCCAAAAGGAGTAGGTTGGCCCGCCTCGGCAAGATCCGCGATCGTGTGAGTGAATACATCCGCCCGAAGACGGGCACACGTGACGCGACGGTAAAAGTAATGTGAGAGCTTTGACTAACAAAGAAGGTTCATGGCCGGGCTATCTACATAAGGTTTTAAGGTGTTTTTATGTCCCCTCTACTTAGCTACTAAGACTAGAGTTTTTTACACTTAGGTATAATACTACTTTAGCAAGTATAGTGTAATTCCTTAGCATATAGGCTAAGGATCTTACATTCTCCCCTAC